>DWTW01001474.1:0-12559 GCA_018246275.1 Papilio slateri
TATATATATTTTGAACTTTCAAATTATGATACGTGAAAGATTCAAAGTTTGCTAAAACAGGTTTTACTTCAGTCAGCTGTAGAGATGTGGTTTTCACAAAGCATTTTAGTTAACTAGTTTTGTTCGTAATACGCGTGGCTTAAATATTACTCAATTGATATCCAAGGTTGTGTCCAGAGTTGTTGCAATCGTAAAGGTAATCAACTTGTTAAATGAAGATTAATTTCGCAGTTGAAATGTAGATATTAGTTATTAGATAGTAGTTGAAATGTAGATATATTATTAGGAATATTTAAATATAAGCAGTTTCTTCAGATATTTTATATTAAATAAATTCATCTAAAAGAAGGTAAGGTAAGGTACGCTCCCACAAGTCGTCGCGACTGCATACAATTCATTTAAATTTGAATGAGAGCCAAACAGTGACATGCTCGCAGCTGTTATATCGACCCTCGTATTGCCGTACTCAATCACGCGTGAAGGTGCCTACATCGCTGTGAGATCTAATAAACTTACTTACAAATTGGCGTCATTATTTTACACACTTCATGCATATTTGTGATTAATATAACACAAATATGTCTAGCAAACCTCTAATTAATTCCGCCCCTGATGCTTAGAATTTTGTATAAACAAAGAAATACCACGTTATTTATATTGGCTAGCCAGTAAAGAGTTTGTTCATTTTTTATGTTTTAATTCTTAATTGAACTTTAACATAATTATATGTAAACAATGAAAAACACATTGGCTGTAGTAATTAACTAATAAGTCAGAGGATTTTGTTCGCGAAAAAGTGTGTGGTAGGCAAAGGAAAATTAATTTACCAGTTTGGTAAATTTTTAAGGAAAGGCATTATGTATGAAAGGATGATGTAATCAGAGTGCGTAGATTTTTTGTGTTTAAAAAGTATGCTAAATAAATATCAATAATCTCTGCCTAATCCTCTTGACCACGGTCGTGAATGTTTTGTTTTATTTCAGATTAATCAGATTGCCTAGCTTTAAGTGTCTTTTTTAATACATAATGTACATGGTATTGATTTGTAATCCGATGTAAGAAATGTACCTTACATGAGTTACACGATTACTTCATAAGTAAACAAATCATTAGCTTTAAAGTTTTTTTTTTTAAATAATTTAAGCTTATTTTATGTCATATATGTTCATATTTTATTTTAGGGGATTAGATAAAAATCTGCTTCCCTGTAAAACATTTATCCTAAGCACATGTTATTTATAATTATTATTTTATCGTCGTACCTTTTCACAAGTTTCTCGTTTTTTGTTTCATTTTACATATTGCAAAATACATTTTATTTTACTAGATAAAAATTCAACATGTCAAATTCGATAACAGTAAGTTATGGAACGCGCTAAGTAACCCGAATAAAAGAGGATGTCGGTCCAAGATCGAATGCTCGCAGTCGGTATCGGTACTGAGACTTTCACCTTCGCGCCGAAGCGCCAAGGCCGGCCCACCGCTCGCTACTTCCGCGGGCGATGGCGCGTGCCGCGACACAGACACTTTTGTTTTTGCTATAAGTTTTTGATAACGGTACACTAACCTAAGTAACATATACAGACTAAATTGTTTTACAATTTTTGACAACGGTAAACCGCTGCACTGATCGTTCATACAGACTAAATTGTATTTAATATTTTTTGAAAACGGTATACTACAGCGTAAAGTTAGGAACATATACAGACTAAGTGGTATTCAAATTTTGCATATTGATTTTGTAGACCTTACAAGATTCTGTATTGTCTAGTGTATTCTGAATTTGTCTAAAGTGATATATGTTAATCAGGAATATAAAATAATGAAGTAGGAAGGAATAGAAATATGCAAAATACTCACGTTGTAAACTTGTATAAGAATTGAATATTTTATTATAATGAAGTAGCGGCTCTCTTCGATAAAAACACACGTGACAAATTGGGTTTAGTACTGATTAATTTTTTCTCTCTCTAAAATTAAAATAGAATATTTAAATACACCTTGTTCATATGTGTATTTAATTAACTGTAAATAGAGTGAGACAATCTTATATAATAATTTCTATATTGTAATTATATATAAAACATGTTAGCGTTTCATACAAGCAAAAGCCCATTTTAGTAACAAAGAAAGCAATCTGATGTACATTTTTCATTTACCGTTCATTTTACATTCACAGACTTACGGCATACTGCGGCAATCTCCGGCGATAATTTATAATTTAAAATAAACATTTGACATCTAGATATAAAACATCATTTTTGAAAAAAAAATTATGTTAAAATGTTAAGTGAATTTCTGTTTATAAAAATAACCTTAATTCATAAATACTTTAGACATTTAAAGTAAATAATATTTTAAATTAAAATAGTATCTTTTCTGTTACAATGGCTCCGAGTGTTAGTTGTCACGCTATCGCAAGGTCGTCCAACGATTAACTAAGCGAGTTTATAGCAACAAAATTTGTTCGCTAAACAATGAAATGCCATTTTTATTTCTTACCTGCTTCGGTACGTACGGACAGTCGCGACAAGCTTACACACAGCCGACCCATATTCAGAGCGCGACTGTACAGTTTCATTCCGCTCGTTAAATCGATGCTTTTAATAGAGATGATGGCCCAAGACTCAAGACTCCATTATGTTTAAATAAACGGGAGGGCGAGCGAGGGCGAGCACGTGCGAAATGTTAACCTGACATTTCAAATATCCACTTCGTACCATGTGATACCACAATATATTTTATCGAAGTTATTTTTCTAAAGTAAATGTCACAGGTAAATCTAATTCGGTCTTACAACGCCCTCTGATTTTTTTCGCGGGTTATCCCGTTATTTATAAAGAGGGATCGAACAACGAATGATGAAAATTATCACGCTTATTAAATAAATGACTGCTAAAATATTTTGTAGATTTGATTTTTTTAATTCCTTCACCTATTTAAACAACAAAGAAAATATACTACCCGTGAATGAATTTAAAAATAAATTGTCAGTAAAATAATAACCTCAAATTACTTATAAGGACATCAGCTAAGCGTCCCATTTATCATGTCATGATCATAGTTCCAGTTTCGCTGGTTAAATACTGGTACTAACCACTTTTTTTTAATACTTATGATCCCAAAATTAATTATTTAAATTGTATGTATAACGGTAGACTCATCTACCACTGATTTTACTTTTTAAAACTACATTAAGATGAACCTTTGAAGGCCATAGGAAAACTAGGTCTTTACTCACTACCACCTCGTAAATTTATGACGCACATTATTAGAATTACTAGTGATAACAAATCTGATATCAACAACATGACTGCATGTGTAAAATCTTCCATAAACAGATGCCGTTGACCGATTACTCTTCTTTGACATTGGTTAATTTTCCGATAAACTGTTATCAAGAAATCTAAATTCACAGCAAAATATTGTTTCATATCACGACCCAATTATGTTGGGATTACATAACGCCAAACGATTTAGTGATTTTTTTGTACATAAGAAATCGACGACAATTCCTAGAGACGAACTGCATTACTTAAATAATTTTACATAGAGAAGTCGTTTATTGAACGTTAGCACTCAATATTTTATATATAATATATACCTTCTTCTGTACTTATAGCAAACATAAGTAAAATAAACACGAGCAAACTGGGTTTCCTAAGAATGCCAATAAAGACAGAGAATGTACCTTTTTATTTATATTAAAAACATTCAAGGTAGTAAAGATGCTCTTCATATCAACAATAAGGTAAAGATCACATATCATAGATAATAAATATTTAAAAAAAAAAGTTAAAACGTATCCTTAAAGTGGTGCAAACCGCGCGATTTGTTATGTTTGGAAATTACCACAAGACAAACAATACGCGCTTGATCTTGTGTTTTTCAACATCGCTTTGTAGTATCGGCGCGGCGCGGCGGAACGATCGAGCAACGAACCAAAATACAACGCGAACAGATCGACGGATATAGTAATAGTTACTTCGGATTTTACAACTCACAAGTTCGTCGAGAATGTTATTACCTTGCCGCCATTTTGAGTTTCTTTAATCATTATATTACGTGAAGTGAATACTTTCGCAACGTTTTTAAAACTATTGCGACGACACATGCGAGGAGTGACATTTGACATATTAAAGTCTCCTTGGAGATGCGAAAGACGACAAACGACTACGATAAAATGTATAAAATGAATAACAAAGAAAATACACTAAATTAAATGAAATAAAACACTCATTGATCTTTTCCCTTACAAAAGAATGTATCTTAATTAATTATGATTGAACTTTGATTAATGGGCAATCAGTGGTAATGACAATCATGTTCTGTTTCTAAATGTACACGAGTCAATACACCTTGATAATTATATATCATTTATAACTTGCTGCATTTATAAAAAACCGACCATGACCTAGTGGTGACAGAGATTACAACCCGATCGCTGCATACGGGCACTGGTTCACATGGCTCTTCTTTAGAGTCGTAACAAAATAAATGGTCTACTTTAACTTTTTAATAATAGCTATTGAGGATTAACAATTTGAAATCAATACAAATTTATTCGAAAATTTATAACTTTGCGATATGCAATGATCCAAATTATTCCCATGATATTGTTTTTATGTTCTCAGACCGTTTTTAGTGTTACGTGGATAACTATGCCTACACTAAAAACTTACTACTACTACAACTGACGACTAAAACCTTGTGACAGGTATATATAATGTGGTGACATAATATACCAGTCACAATGGTACCCGATAGGTGTATCGGGGTCACGACATGACTCCTTTCTAAAGTGGAAATTTCTTTTCCATTTTGACACATCCCAATTAAACAGTAATAGTCGCTTTATATGATCGGTTAAAAAAAACAAAAATCCTTAAAATATTGCATATAACATTTTTTTTTGATGTATTTAAAAATCTAGAATCTTCTGACTATCAGACAGTAAATCAGACTACATTATTATATTTATCATAATATATTATCGTACTTAAATAAATAAGGCGTGACGTTTTTTTTTATTCGCTATAGAAAGTTTTCTATGCACTTCTTTATTAAACACTTTCACTAGATACGTTCTAGATAAATGCCAAGTTATGAATCAACTGCAGCAATCCCGCAATCCCTTAACATTTCCTTTTCAGAAGATCAGTAAGAGAAGTAATATATACAGAGTATGTTTAAAATTAGGTCAATCCAGACATGCGTATGAATCAGCGCGTCGAAATTAAACAATCCATTCATACAAAGGATAGAGCGTAAATTACAAAATATAGTGTGTTTTAATTTTGCTTTTATGTTAAAAAATACACTAGTATCATATAGTAATAATGACTACGTTCGCCCGAAGCGGGAACAAAGAATGTAGCGTAGCTCAGCGGCCGAGAGCGACCGAGTGCGACCGAGAGCGACCGAGAGCGACCGAGAGCGACCGAGTGCGACCGAAGCGTGGCGGAGACGGGCGAAGCGCTCGAGACCGATACGCACGCCGCGCCGCGCCGGCCCGGCTCCACTGACGCTGCCCTCACTATTTGCTATTCGATATACCTTTTATGAACTTCTTCTAATGCAGAACTATTTCATAAACAAATTAAAATGATTACAACTCATAAATAAGATAAACTTTTTAGAATTAGAGTCCAAAAACATAAATAATAGAATAAATAAGAGGCACAGGAGGAGCAGAGATTACAAATTTCCATTTGGCATGGTCCTAAATCTCTCAAGTTATTACTTAATTTGAGAATTGGTATATTTTTTGGAACATATATTTTTTGGAATAGATTTTGGATATTATTTTGTTCAATAACATTTTTTGTTATTAATAAGCTTAATTATAATTTTGGTTTACAAAAGAAATATTACTTTTTCCATATAGTATGTTAATTTAATTTATGGAAAACGCTATTACGAGATTTTTAGGTGCCGGTGTGAGCGGCGATAAGCTTACGATCCCTCCCTATTGACGGCCGTAAACAATAAAATAAATGTTACGCTTTAAATAAATAAAGTAAGGCATGAACTCACTTACATATAACGATATACATTAGACAATAGACGTTATTAACGTCTACCGCTAGATTAGATTAAAAATGGCTAGATCATCTATAAATCGCCACAAAGGTCGGACCTTTGCCGCCTATATCCAGTGAACTCTCGATACCGTAGGACAATATAGGGTGGCGCAGTGTAGGAACTTATCAACACTGCGCCGTCTCATACGTGGCCGCTACTCCTAAATCTTTTGGATAATCATGATTGGTAAAAAGGTCTCACTCTCCTCGAGTCTCTTCTTCCACCTTACGTACATGAGACTTCGAGATTCGATGATGTTTTCCGCTTCCTTTTGCTGTAATACTAATACAAACAAAAGAAATAAAATCATTCGAGCGCATTGTTTTTTTTATGAAATTTAATATTGAATACCAAATTGATTTGTGTGTAATCAGTAGAACATGGTTTATCTACACGAGCGGCAACTGCATAAATGCGCGTAAAGCGGCTTGTGTCGGTCGGAATGAAGAAATATCGATACCCTTACGTTACGCAACACTGCTATTGCCACTCTGCTGTTACCAAGTAAATAATTAAGACTGATAGAATAAGAATTATAAGCATCATCCATCCGTCAACTCCACTATACCATAACATTTACTGAAAACAAAGGTTAAGGCGATAATTTTCTTGAGTAATGCATTTTTTAGGAATCTGCTCTAAATCTAGTTTAATACTTTTTTCGAATACCTTATACGTATCTTCGAAAAGAAGAAGAAAACATTGGCTTAAAAACTGCGCCAGAAGTACAGTAAGACCATATACTTTCTATTTGAAGCAGTTCTGAAAGGGTCAAATTTTGGTGAAGATAACACTCAAAGACGAAAAACAAGCAGATCCAACACTCTAGTGTCTCGTTGGTCGCCCGTAACGAGATCAAAAAGTATACATGAGAGGATAAGCATTAGATATCGATGGATCTTATAGTCAAATTTATTTGGTGGAAAATATAATTTATTGTATTTTGTATCTATAAGTAAATCCAACCCACGTGGTCATTATAATTGTAATATAAACACGTTTTACAGAACTTTTACTCAACTGCACACCTAACTCATATATTTTGAAAACTTCGGCTCCAATAAAAAAATCTATTGTATTTTCATTGTCATTATGCACGTTCATAGAATAAAGAGTAAAGCAAGGTCATAAAACTATTGAAAAATTACCTGCAAAAGGATTTGTTAAAATGCTTTTATCGTTTTAAATATTAGCATTGTCATGACCAGACTAAACAAAAAACAATAGAGTAAGAAGCACCGAGACCTGCGCGTTGATAAAATAAGCCATAATTTAAAAACAAAAGAAAATATTATTTAGTTAACCGACAAAGGGAAAGGATTATATTTCTCATACACTCTTCAATTTTCAGGTAACAACAAGACTGGTAAATATATATTTTAGTCATAGTTAATTTTTTTTTCGTTTCCTTTGACGACTCATTCGACAATCTGTATTCAAGGCATGCGATAAAACAATAGTCCTTTTTTTTACATGCAATAAATTGGGCCAAAAAAGGCAATGCTTATAATGGTCACCGTATGATTCGGACATCGCTTCAGTTGTGGTGAACAAGGTTAACGACCAGCAATTGGAAAATAACCCGATGTGATCATTCTCATATTACGTTTCGGAACATCCATTCTGTTCCGTTACTTTGTTTAAAACACTATCCGTTGTTTCATTCTTTAAAGTGGGTCGGGTACAGTCCGAGCATGTAATGGAAAAGTCCGCACACATGCACACAACGTTTCACACACATGCAGTTACAACACCAGTACGTACGTAAGCATTCTGTGTGTAATTGTACAGAAATGATTTTAACAACAATGATTTCTAAATTGATGATCTTTTGGTATGTGACGGAACGTTGTCAAGGTCAATAATAATTTTTTCATCTGTTAGCTATATTTTCTTTCAAAGTTAACATATATACAATGTATGTAATAGTTTCCCTACAATATATTATAATATTCAATCAGATATAATGTAGCAAATTGGCAGCGTACAACAAATACTTCTATAAAGTTTTTTTGATGTAATGAAATAAAATTAAAACCAATGCTTAAAAACTTGCAAGTACAATGGGACTGCCACATCAGTTTACGATACGTGTATCTATATAAATATACCTAATAATGTAATAAAGAGAAAATATTTGTTTGCTAGTAACGAGTAAATTCTGAAACTACATTGTATATGGACACGTGGACACGCAGGCGTTTTTTTTTGTCATTAACGCGCAATATTGGTGTTTTAAATTGTTAATTATAAAAGTTATTTAAGTAATTATAAATATAACCGTTCTAAAAATTTAATTAATCATTTAACACTTAAATAATAGTTAGTTTAGTTAATTAATTAACATAGTCATACTATCAAAAGTGATATGTACACCGTAGTTTTCATATATATATAAGACTTATATTCCATGGTAATAAATACATTGTGAGTGGATTGTGGTCAAGCGCTAGTTTATTCATTACATACCACGAGCGAATCCGGGCACAAGCAGTTAGTTACTTATGAATACACTTGTTTAAATAGAACAGTCGTTCATGAATACGTAGATGGTGATGAGTGGTATTTTTACTTTTCAATGTCACTTTACACATCATTTGCCAGAAATGTCATCGACTCCGATAATGTAAAGCCGAAGTAAAATACATTTGTTGCTAAATATCTGAAAATTATTTAATAATAGCATCCCAAGGACAAAAGAGTCAGCCAGGACCTCGCGTACGCCCACCCATTAAATGTGTATAATTTAATTAATACGATCCGTTTTTTAATATCCAAGGTTAATGTATTCTTATAATAAAATTAAAGATGCCACTTAGTGAATTTAAAACGCATTAAGAATAATAATTATACCACGAATACTAAAAAGACCGTCGTTAGTTTGAAAGCTACATTATTCAGTGTGTTGCGCGTACGGCAAAGACTTGGAACAAGTTCCCGGCGTCAGTGTCTCCGTTCAATTGTGACGTGGATGCGGTACATGGTATCTTCAAGAGATGATTGAATAGGCTAATGCTGGACTAATTTATACCTTCCTTTGATCACGTCACCACTTATAATCAAGTTGTTCAAGCACAAGTTTGATTATTGTAAAAATAATGTTGCTCATCAAACGCTGTCTGTCCAAATGTATTATATCCTTGAACGCTCAAATGGAAGTATCTTTTGTTCTTCGTTCTGATAACTTGTTTTTAAAGAGACCATCACGTTTTTTTTATTATTTTTTTCATTTTTAGTTAGTCGAATAGCCGAGGCGGATTCGAACCCACGACCTCATGTTCGGTAGTCCGCACCCTGAACCATTAGGCTATTGGCACATTTTACTGCAATTGTTATGTATATTTCTTTTTTAACATTTGATCAGTATAATATACTGTTACCGCTGCTGAGTTCCGTTCTCAGATTTTAAGCAAGATGGCGTCAGTCTTATTATTTGTACTTTAAGGGGTCATAGACACTCTTAGTGTGTGCTGGCGAAGTCTTTTTTCTGATCTTTATCGGCCACCACGTAGCTACATTTTTGGGTTACCGTTTGTGACATACAGTTTTTCGTATAAAAATTACTAGCATATATCTAATGAGAAAATAAAGCTTAAACGTTCTTAAAAAAGCTACATTATCCGTAAGTAACGAGCTCACCAGCTCGGTATCAAGAACGATTTATCACTGTCTACCCCACTTCAATCGTCAGAACTAATTTAAGATAATACGCATTGGTACTTTATATTTTTTCATATAACATGTGTAGTGAAACACAATTAGACTTGGCGTATTTGAGATGAGTTGTTCAGACATCGTATAACCAAGAGAGTTACCATTTCTGATATCACTGTCTGTACGCGATCGATGCATGAAAATAATTTGACGTGGTGTCTTTTGTAATTTTTTTTAAATAAACAATTTGCACAACGACGTACAATCAGTCTTTGAAGTGTCTTAAAACATAAGAAAGGTTTTTTATGGTAGACAGAGTGAAACGAGGAAACGATTCACCTGATGTTATGTGATCATCGTACCCTTTAACATCATAACAAAAGGAAAGCGAGTGTTGTGGAGGAAGCAATGGGGACTGCGGCACCTTACACATCAGGCAAAACGCGTACTTCACGCTCACAGTCGTGATAATTCGAGACGGGGTCTTGGTCGAGTCGGGTCTTTGCCGATTCATGCAACAGTTATTACTGTTGCTGATTTTTGCACCGTTGAAGGTTTGTGTGACACCAAATGCTCGCAACAATAACTCCTAACGGACATTATATTACCGTGAGTTTACACTGCTAAAAACATCACATAAAACAGGCTGTTACCTCTCTATCCTTCTCTATAAAAAAAAAGCAGAGATACATGTTTTAGGTGAATTTTTTCGGTAGTGTAAACTCAGGGTTACCTGAGACTATACAAATATTAGTGGTATAATATCTAGATGATGTGCATGAGCATTTTATCGTTCAAATGAAGAAGAAATACCAATGTGATAGAAACAACAATAAACTATAGAGTCCTCTTTAAGGCAGACAGTGTCTCACAAAAGTAAACAATCGCTCTCTTGGCTCCACCGAGCGAGTTACGCCGCAGATAAGTCACGGTATGATCCTAACTAAATAATCGAATATTCTTGGTAGTGGTGGTCCATTCAATATTATATTTTGAAATTCACTGAAACTATCCCCGACGTCACAATAGAATGAAACTGTAAAGAACAAGAATTCGGAGAAAAATATTTTATTTATTTTATTGGATAAGCGATTTAGTGTTTCAAGATTCAACAGTTTCAATGGAGCATTCAACGATTGTCGGAACGCCACTGTATAGTGCAGAACTAATTTAGATCCTCCCACATCTTTGTAGTAGGTTAAAAATAATTGTCTAAGTATATTATTCATTTTGTTATGTTTCATACTCATCGCCTATGTTGAATCATACCCCGATATTTAGTCATGAAATCATTCATTGTATGACTGGGAATCATTAAACACAAATGTGAAGTTAAAGTAAATTAAGAACATCTATTTTAAGAAAATTAAAAAAAAAATTATAATGTATTAGACATAATAATTAGAAAGTGAAGCGAATCGTCAGCGAAAGCGAATTCAATGGAAATAGATTTAAAAATTTGCTAAGTCTTGCTAAGAAACCTTTTATTAGATATTTTATGTTGTATAATATACTTAACATGCAATCCAGTATTAACACTAGTTAAAATAAAATAAATTGGTCGACAAATTGCAAACAATCTGCGTCGAAGGTGGTCGCGAGTCGCAAGCTGTACTCCGCGGCGATATATTTATTTATCTTTAGGTAGACGTAACACGAACTCGTAGCTGCTCTCGCTAACTTGGCCTTGTTAACATATTAACTAGTTTTATTATTTATTTTATTTATTATAATTAAGATATTCGATATTTTTAATTGCGCCAAAAAATCTAAAGGCCAATGAATGAATTTCGGAAGGGGTATGATAATCAGTTTTTATAAAGTCATCTATATTTTCCCATACTAATATTATTAAGGGATAACAAATTTTTTTTAGGGCAAAATATATGAATTTATATATTCTTTTGTCCTTAAAAAGCCACATTATGCATAAGTAACGCATGTATTTTTTTAATATGGGCAAGAACAGTTAGTATATGATAAATCCTATATGGTCAACACCTGTGATATCTGTCTGTCCGCGTCTGATCAATACTTTAGCCGAATATGTTAGTACGAGATTATAGACAATGTTAAAATAAAACACAATAAAAACATAAGAGTAATATGAATAAGACTGTAGCCTAGCGATTAAAGTACCTGGGTGTTCTTATTTCGTTGTAAGTTCTTACTACGATTCTCATTTGAAAAAAAAATATCATAAATAAATATGCGCTCACATTAGTAGGTAGGCACACAGGGGTAGGCAGAAATCACGGATTTCTATCATCTACACTTGTTCGTCGGTTATGGATACTTTTTATACGTCCATTCCTTGGTATGTCACTAATCTCATCGATATAAGTTCTCCTGGGTCTCTCCTGGGACGAACATTGCCACTCAATTTTGCAACATAAATTTGTCTTGTTAATATCTAATCATTCATCCTATCAACATGCCCGAACCACCGAAGCATACCTTTCTCAATTCTAGTCACAACATCTACTTTGAAGCCACACTTTGCAAAAAGTAATTAAAAAAAAACAATTATGTTTAGTTGGTGTTCATTGTAAGCTAAACCCTGTCATGTTTAGGACCTAATTACCTTATAAAACCTAGGTATGAGATGCACGGCGAAACAAACACTGCAATGGAACAATAAGTGACTTGTGTCAATACATTAAAAACACAAGTAGCGCTCTCGTCGGCGTTTCAGACCGACATTTAACGGTCATTAACCTGAAGTCACAAAAACGCCTCCGTTACAAACGACGTCAGTTCACTCGAACTCAAAATTCTTTTTTTAATGTTTATTTTAACATTTTCATCACCGAACTACGAT
>DWTW01001475.1:0-12555 GCA_018246275.1 Papilio slateri
GACTGCATATATCGACAACCGATTGATCAGTAATCCAGCACTAGGCGCGTCAGTTTGAAAGCTGTCTTTCTAATCAAGCAATTTAAACAAACTATGGAGTTTGTTAGTTTCCAAATATAACAGTGATAGTAGTGATAACAGTTTAGGAAGCACAAATTAGTAAAAAATAATTTAAAAATAGTTCTGGTTCTTTAACCCTTATTATATTCTGTTCCAGCTATCCAGGGTTTGTTCTTGGATACGTTCACAGTGGACGTAGAAGGTCAGCACACCAACATTGTGCTGGTCAAGATCGCAGCCTCGAGCCCCCTCGTCGCCGACACCGTCCTGCAGAGACTTGCGCAGGTCTGCCTGGCTGAAACTAAGGTGAGCTATACGAATTGCGCAAATTATTGCACGTAAATTTTCACAGAATATTGCAATCTAGACTATTTTACGACGAATATTGAACTGTTGTTGCTATAAAATTTCGCTAAATTTTTACGAAAGTATTGCCAGATGTAATAATTATTTTCCCATTTTAGGGTGATTGCAAAACTCCTAATGACGAAGGTGTAATAGTGAAGGCTATTTGCTTTAATCCCAAGACCATAAGGTTCACCTTGCACAACGACATCAATGATGAAGACCTCTGGCTCGCCATCATGAAGATCATCTATGTCTTCAAGGAACTGGATGCTGCCAATCCTTTTAAGTAAAATATTAAAAACAAATGTTAAGCATAAAACTTAGATAAAAAAAAATAGCACCAGTTAACTTTATATCTCAAGATTTAAAATCTTGAAATATCCTCAATTATAAAAAATATTCCATAAATTTACTATTACGGGTATAAATTACTCATCTAGGATTTACTAAGAAAAATATTAAGACATATTTTCAGCGATTTCAATGAAGATGTATGTGTCAGTTGTGTTGCTAGTAAGAAAAATATGAAAGTGAATTTTCTTTTACATTTTATTTTCATATCTTTTCTAATAATCAGAACCTGCATAATTCTGCTATTAAATTTACTTTCAGGATGTTGCTCTATGTAGAATATGAAATACTCACATAAAATAGTTTAAATGATTTTGTATGTCTTTATTTATAAGAATTTTTATTATTATTGTACAGACATATTCTTTATTATTGTACGGACAACCTTTTTCTGAGGTTAAAAAAACACTAAAAAAGAAAGTTTAAAAAACTATGTAGATTTTAAATTTTCTAAGCATGACAGGCTTCAAGCTCTTGTTTAAACATTATATCTTATCTTATCAAACAAATGATGTGAAATATAATAGTAATATAATACTAATAACTTTGACGTACTAAGCCTAACATCCACATAAACAGACGTTACTAAGCCATGGCTTAGCCAAAACAAGTGCTTAGCGACGTTCTAAGCATAACATTCACATAAATAGACGTACCTAAGCCATGGCTTAATCAAGTGCGTAGCGACGTTCTAAGCATAACGTTCACATAGACGTTAGCATTCAATTATTACATATTATATGTATGTTAAAAATATTTGTTCTTCTTTTTTGTTGAATTGTTGATGTATAATTTATCACAGAAGCAGTATTTTTGTATGTATTCCATTTCGACGACTGAAAAACTGAATTCATTATAAATGAATTAAATATATGTATTTATTGAATCTAAATTAAAAAAAATAATATTTGTTCATATAAATCTATGCAATTTCCCGGTGTGATTAATGTCTTATAAGTCTCGTGAATATTTTTTCTTTCCTATTTTTAGGACTTTTTCGTATTGTAATGAAAATGTCGATTTAAACTGCCAATAGTATCCCATGAGAAAACCAAGTTTTCTCTGGCCTTTAACTGGTAACTTTATTGTGTTCAACACTCATGCTTTAGATGTAGGCCACAAGGGTTTGGTGCCATGCGTATATAGATATTAAGTTAAATACTTTGTGCAATGTAATAATTTTATTTACAAATGGGTTTACAATATTATATAGTAATAAAATCTGTGTTATAAGTTTTATTTTATTTTTCCTGCCATATAATAAAACTTTAGAATCAATTCAGACGACTCAACGGATCTTTTGTTCGATGTTTGATTGATCGAATGTCTTATGTACCTAGTCCGGCCATAAGTTCTGTTACAAATGAAAATGCATTTTTTTTAATGTAGTAATGTAATATTAAAATGTATACCTTTTCTTCATGGAATTAGGTGGCAAACGAGCAAGCGGGTCACCTGATGTTAAGTGACCGCTACCCATGGGCATCCGCAACAAGCAAATGATGCAGCAGAGCAGATGCGTGGCCTACCTTTAAAGGACAGAGGGGATAGACTGGAAAAGGATTCTCCCATTCATACCCTCCCCGTACAATCCTCTTCCCCTTCCCATCCTATCAATGGGAGAGGGAAGAATGGGAAAGGGAAGAGGACTGGAATTGGGCCTCATTGATGTTTTGCAGTGTAAATGGGAAAAAATTGAGTTAACAGTAATACATGTAAATTTTTATCCCATAACCGTGAGCCTTTTACTTGTTTCCTTTACATCCGATGAAAAGATTAATAGTTGTGTAGAGATTACAAAGTTCCTATTAGGAAGCGGCTAGGATATTGCAAGTCTAGAAGTCCACTTGTCATCTGAACTAACGTCTCATTACCTTGTCGCCGTCGTCGAGCACGAATAAGGACAATTTCAATCTAATTCGCAAACGGCTGCACTTGTTGACAGTCGAACGAACTCTTAAGGTTACCATATAATATGACTTTTATGGGACATTTGGCTTTTACACATTAGACATTTGGCACATTTAATAAAAAAATATATATTAGGTATTATTTTGGTAAAAAAAACACTGGAATTCGATAGCTTAATTTCCATTATCTCTGTCGTGCTAGCAATATAAATACATATTGCTGATTACCATATTTTCTCATTAGATATGAATCTAACATTTTAACCAATGCGATGTATAAATAGTCTATTGTAGGTACTATTTGAACAACATCGCTACAGAGTAAAAGGTGGTATTAAAGCCAGGAACTGGTATAACTTTTATTAAATGAATGTTTGTCTGTCTGTCCTCAGTCCGTTCGCCAATTAAAAAAAAAATGTTTACATTTATTTTAAAAAGGCAAACCCACACACTTTTTTCTCTACCATTCCAACGCATGCCGGGTACAACTAGTAAAATACTTAAAAATCTATAGAAACATGGAAAGTCCTAGGAAATCAGCAAATCTGGCGACTGTTGTCCCTTCATAAATATTAATGTGCAACGGTCAGACACGACGGAACATCCGTAACGTATCCTCCTTCCTATGTCGCGGTTAAACAACTTAATTCCCTGACATCGTCTGTGAAAACTCTATAATGTCGTACAGTCACGTTCAACATATCTTCTTATGCGTGCGACTGTACTTGTACCTACATGTATAATCATGTATATATATCTTCTGAAAACGTTAGAATTATGCTAAAATGTCGATTACCGTATGTCTGTGAGATTTTACAACAATGCCATAGCCATTTATAGAGACTTGGAAGAAGACTTTTTTTAACGTTTATGGATGATCGATTTCCCACGTGTATGGAAATCGATTAGTCCATTAAAAGAATGCAACAATATGATCATTTACATTATTGTAAGTGATGCCCACAGATAATGTTCTAAAAGATTTGTTATGGCATTTAAGTACATATATTAAAGTGCGCTTTTCAAATTGATATGACAGGCATAGACAAAAAAAAGCAATCGAGTTGAGAACCTCCTCCTTTTTGAAGTCGGTTAATCATAGAGAATTTGGACATTATTTGAATTTCAACGAAATTATTTTTAATTTCGTAAGTTAGGTAATAATAATTAGTAGGTAATAAAATTAATATACTTTCATATATGTAATTTCACGCGGAGAAATTCTTTTACGTATTAAGATAACAATGGAGAGTGTTAATATTAAAATCGCAGTAATTACGCGCAATGTACGTAACTGTTTCGCTCCAGTGACATAAAGACTGATTGTGGCAAAAGATTAGAAATAAAGTCAGTCTAACTTTTTCTGAGCGATGTAAAAATATTATAAATTTAACTACATCATATAAGCTTTGAAAGAATTTTCTATATAAAAAAATCTCTGAAGACGCCATCGTTTTCTCTTTTTTCCCCTTTGGAAACTAACTTCAGTACTCCCATTGCTCAGAAATGAGCCCGAACCGATAAAAATGACTCCTTATTAAATGCTACCGTTGGTGTCATTTATCAATATTACCAAAATACGTCAATTAAAACATCAGTATTACCAAATCTTGTAAATAATAAATAAGATCTCGTGTCTTACAATGGGGCAACCAAAGATTGATATGTTTTTTTATCATAGAAGGCGGCGAGAAATATTAGTAAAATATTTCGATAACCTTCTAATATTTCAAATATATGCCCGAGGAAGGCTGGCGTTAGGCAGGCGGCCGGCTGTAATAAAACTGTAGCCAAAACCTATTATAGTGTGGATTTTGGTCGTACTTTGCCGACCCCACATAAAGTGGGAAAAGGGCAAGAAGAAAAAAAATCAACCGCATTGACTGTCAACCAAACATATCCATCTCTATATATCTTATATTTATGCGAATATAACATATTGAAATAAAAGTAATTTTACAGATTTTATGGCATTTATTTAATATTTTTGTTCCCGGTATTTTGCACTCATGGTCACGGATTGGACTGAGGTGTCTGGAGTCCCAATGTCAAAATTGCAGGCGAAGTATAAAATAAGAGGGAGAATTTTCAAATATTAGTTTTGCTCTGATCTATGCAGAATGAGTTGATTTTAGTAGATATTGATATCTTGCAGTTGTAGACTTGATTTAGGATTTAATTTTATTAATTACAGGATCCCAAGCAGGTGATAGTACCCAAGGTGGTTCATCAAAACTTATATGATAGCGGGGGTTTTGTATAACAAGATCACACAATACAGACTTTCTGGAGCGTTGATGTTTTTGTACCCGAATTTTGATGGTTTTTTTTTGTTTGTCCTATATAAGAGTCCACATTCACAGCCAAGCTTGTACACTTTTGCGTCTTGTAGAGGTATATTACACTTAACAGATGGTAAAAATTGATTTACCTTTTTTGGTGGCTTGTAAAATGTTATTATTTCAGCCTTCTTTCAGATCTAGCCAATCTTGTCTACTCCATTAACATGTGGTGAAACAGCAGGCACTCGTTCAACTGTGGCGGGCTTCACACAGCCACTGCAAAAGAAGCAAGAATTCTCTTGACATGCTGTAAATCGGCAAGCAAATGTTTACTGACACAGATCCCTCGTGCTCTGTGAAACAAAAAGATTCCCACGGTAGCTGTGATGGATGGTGACGTGATTCATCGCTTAAATATCTATCGGTATGGGTCTTTTTGCTAACCACAGTGTTTGACCAGGTATCATTAAGATTCCGGATTACTAAAGCATCTGGGAAAGCTAAAGCGTAATCAGCCTCTAATTCCATTGTGAAAATTATTTCAGGGTTTACAGAGTTTAGGTGGTCCAGAAATACAGTTACTTGGAAGGAAATACTGTGAAAATATCGTCTATATACCGCTTGCAGAACCTGGTTGTTACAGGTGCAGGGTGGAGGGCTTTCTCCTCAATCCATAAATATATCGGCGACAATATGTGAGCCGAGATTGAGATCAATATGATCTTACATATAACTTTAGACGAAATAAATGCTATTAAATAGAGAACCCTTAAATTATTTTAGTTTATCATTAAAAAAATATTTTTCTTTCATTCATTAAAAAGTACTCTGTTATATTGAGTTTCTGGAAGTGTTGGGTTTCCTCATATCGCCTCAGTCTGAGTCACATATAGGATTGGTACGGTTAAACACACTGTCGTGATTCATTCCCCTCCCTAATTTCGACAAAATATTGTAATACGCTTGTAAAAGAAATATATTGAATAAATCTCCTAAAAATAAAAGTATACTTGCAATTTTTTCAAAAAAAAAATCATAAAGCCTTAATAGAAACCCTTGCGTCATAAGAGTACATAAGAGATAAGACCTCAACAAGTGTATGTATGGTAATTACAATCGAACCAGATCATAAGACACTTCTAAATGATAAACAATTCATTCAAGCCGGCAGACAGTTAATAAAAGCCGGATCGCAAAAAAACTTAGACATTACTTTCGTCCCGTCGGATCTGATGCGTTAATCATCATTCGTTTAATTGGTCCGCAAATAAAAGCTACCGACAATGATTTCCAGCTATTGTAAAATGACTGAGTATGCACGCTTCCGCCGTGTATTGCCCAGTTTAATTTGGCCTACCCTTCCCCCCGCGCGGGTTAGAATCACGGGCGTGAAAGGGGTGCACTCTTGCCGCGACGGATACTATCCACAAACAAAAGTGCAACGGTCTGTGCAGGCCAGTGCAACCTGCTCAAGTCACAAGTTCAAGAGCAGGCACGCGGCCCCGGCACCGCCAGAAACGTCTCGACCTTCGCGCGGTGTGCACGTATCGCACGTATATTATAAGCCATTGCAACGAATTGTAATACGAACGTAGTATTCGTATTACGAGCGATTCGAATTCAGAAGTCGAAGTGTTTTTTTTTTTAATCTATAAGGTCTTTTCTGCCAGGTCGTCGGCCAGTCAACGATGCAGAACCTCACACGGTGAGTTTATACAATGTAATTTTCGTCTTTAGCTTATAAAAAAACTCCACGAAAATAATTTTAAAATTAACGATTCTTAGATTTATATGAATTCCAAACTCTGTATAAGTTTATTTTATTTATAACATAACGATTATTTATCTATAATTTTGTATTTGGTTTTGTTTTGATACTGCTGCTATGGTCACGGTCACAGTCGTTACTACAAGAAGCACAAATGTCATTACACATGTTTATTTAGAACGTACACGATAATAATAAATTATATTTAAAAATATATATAATTGCCCAAAGGATATGTGTTAGGAACTTTTCAAGGTTAAATAAAGTTACAATTAATACAGTTTATTCTACTTTCCGTGCATTAGTTTCACACAATTTGTGGTTTAAAATTCAGACGTCGTCATTACGAAGTTTTTTACACGTTCCCGACTTAACTAATTGTGAGAAAATTATCTCTCGTATCTTATTGACGAGAAATTAATATAACTTGCGCCGATATAGATACATTTATAAATTTCTATCTAAAAATGTTATTACTAGTAATACGAATTAGCTGTACATTATTTGACTACACCTTCGCTGAGTGTGCCCTAATCGTTTCGCTTTACTGGCGACTTGGTATTCGACAAACAATACCGGTCTAAGTGCTTCTGTATTTCAGTGTTGAGCCCCATAATGTAGTTAATAACTTAAATTACGGTCTTTAGAAGATGTACTTAATATATCTGTATAATTCTATTTGATTAATTACAAATGAGATGCAATATTGTAGTTTAAATATGAATTTAATTGTAATGCAATTTAATTTGTTGCCACAAAATTGTACGTATTATGAAATAAAACCATTCTCACGTTAATGTTTTGATGCATCTAGGGACTGTCTGATTACAGTTTATCACGTCATGTCTTCGATATTTTATTTTATTTTTCGTATTGCTACCATTACAACTTATTTTAACAATATCTCGTGTAATTTTTTTTTCATGTAATTGATGTATTTTAGAACATCAACATTTTTTTTTTATTTTAAAAATGTTTGACAAAATTGGTATCCGAAAGAATCTCTCCTAAAGAAAAAAAGGAAAAGTATTCCAAAATGTTTTATTTTCGTTTTCGTAAATTTTTGTATTGCTTCGAATAAGATCATACTATATATATATCAATTTTACAATTTAATAAAACTTTAATTGAATGTAAAAAATTATTTCTTTTTACATACTATAGATTGATATCTTTATATGTCTTCTGTGTATAAAAATACGCTAACATATTTTTACAATGTCTTGAGTTAATATTGATTGCAAAATATATAGAGGGAGTGCTGCCTGCACCCGTTGCTGAGATTTTATCAGTCACGAAACCCTTTTACGAGATTGAATTTGTACTAACGCAACTCGGGTTTGGCGCGTGTTCTGTAATTATTATATTAATTTTTAATGTGATATGTGTCTGCGTCCAATTCAACATAATCTATGTACATTATTGTTATTAAAAAGTATTCGACATAGCCTAGAACGGGGGTCCGGAACAGGCAGTCCATACGGTCCGTATTCTGACCGTGTAAGGTCGAAACTGGGAACCCCAAATATTGTTAAATATGACTACATATTAATTTAAATAATGTTATGATATAAGCAACCCTATTTTCATACGTTCGAAAGTCCCCTAATGTTTTTCTCTGGACACTAGTGCCTCTAAGAATACGTATTACGCGGCTATCCGTGTCGAAGTCAGCCGCAGTTATGAGTATGTATAAAAAAATATTTTCCATGCGCACTACGGCGGCAGCGGATAAGGGTACCGTCCGACCGCCGCGATTGCTCGCAGTGCTGAGGATCCACTGGGGCTACCGAGAGGTTGCTATTGGCATTGTGCGGATCGCAGATATTTGCAATAAGCAGCTGTCCGCACGTCGTCAGCCAGTTGCAACCGTGGTTAGCGGCATCCGCATCCGCACAGTGCGTTTGAGGCTTAAATCTGAATGAACAAATAATAATGGCATCCCTAAAATACAACCCGTCTAAAATACAGAATACAAAAATGGTTTTAAACGTTTAAGCACGAAGCGGGCCCATGGTACTGGGAATACCCTGAGACCTGTAAACTCGGTTGAAGCAACCACAAATGCGGGCGTAAGTAATAAAATATTAAGAAAGCTTGCTTTTTGACCATTGAAATAAAAACCCGGAGGGCTTTTGTATATCAATGTTTTTGAAATATTTATTACACGCCTTTATATCACAATGGCTGTGAAACCACCATTTCAAAATTCACTGACCTCTACGAATATTTGTATTATCTTTAATGCATTTCTTTCTATTATTACCGGCAAACAAAAAACCCCGTTAGCAGTAAAGTTTAATGTCCCCAAACCGCACATGCTCTTTGACTATATTTGAATTAAAAGAAAAAACACTCTGTCTATGGTCAAATAGTTTAAACATTCGGAGTCATTAAAGCAGTATCGCGTGTGGTCCCTGATTCCGGGAAGACGGGATGGAGTTGCGTGTCCCGGGATGGAGACATGTGCCGACAGATAACGTCATTAATTGCACGATAGCTTTGCGGAATATTTAATCTGTTGTAGTTATTTTTTTAATGAGATAGCACGAACTGTTGTAGCTTAATTTATTATTGACCTTAATATATTTTGAGATGTTGCTTCTAATATTTTTAAGTTATTTACAGCGCTATTTAAGCCAAGTGCTATTTACAGTTAAAATATTCTTTATTTTCATTGTATGAATAGATAAATGAAAATATATTTCGTGTATCTATGGTACAGCCTTTTTATACTTTCCTTAATTTAAAACAGAATGAAACCGACATAAGGTAATTGAATCTGTAAACACACAGTCTTTAAAGTTTTACTATGATTGCACGTCAGTCTGTGGCCTAAAGTCGCTGAGTTATCGCCGGGGTCGTAAAACCGTGGTAAAGAGCAGTGCGAGCACAATGCGGCGTTAGGTTTGGTGCGACCACAAATGGCCGTTTGGCCGAGTGTGTGACCGTTAGATGAGATTCTCCGGCCCTGGTTAAGTTTACTTTGCCTATTTAAGAACATGTTGTGCACGTTCTCGGACCACTATGTAACAAATAAGTATTTGAACACGGAATTTATACAAAAAAAATATAAAAAAAAAAATATGTCAACTCACAGCTGTGTCTCTTTTTGGTTTTTGTGTTTCATTACCATAGTCTTGCCAAAATATAACAGACCGAAAGCCCTTTTGGAAATATACATAAATAGTGTAACCTCATAAATTTAGTTTGGCGCCATTACGATCAGATAGGGCGCTGTTATACAGTTTTCTTACATTACATTTTTTCCTCCAAATAGTCGAATTTACAGAGTATTTTTAAGCTTGTGAGTTTCCGGTAGAATATTTTTGTGATGTCATTATGTTTTCAGTGTTTATATTAATAGAAAAGCTTGCTTCTATTACAAAATCTTTCTACTTCTATGAAAACCTTTGATTTTTTACTTGATGACTCAAAAAACCCATCTCAAAGCAAGTTATGTTTGGTGCTATTAAAGTTAATACTATGGTCAACTAAGTGATTCACTTGTTAAATATTTTCACTTCGTGCATTATTACCACGTTCCTGAGTAATGCATTTATCTCGCGCGATGTGCGCCGATATTACCATGTCGGTAATCTCGATTAAAATATTAATTATGCATCCGGTTTAAAAGAAAAGTGGAACAATCTGTTACAGTGTATCAATATACACTGTAACAGATTGTTACAGTGTATATCGATCTTATATCGATCGCGGCTAGCGAATGACGGAATCGAATGATAGTCAACGTTAGTCTCTGCTTTAAATTGTTTTGGGATCATGTCTTATAACCTTTTGGAGTGGATATAATAAGAGTATGAGGACCCAAAGGTGACAGGTGTGAGCCTGACCTCAAACATGCAAAACATTATTAGAATAAAATAAATTTTTCCTCGAGAGTCAAACCTAGGGTCTGTCCTGTTACAAATCCGTTTGAATATTATCTCATGTACACGTATGGTTTTTAACTTTTATATCTCACTAAATACTGAAGTATTTAAAACAAAAGGTAGGTAGTCATAAAAAGCGAAATCGGTGAGCTCAAATAAAAAAAGTGTTTTAGCATTTATAATAAAGATAACGGTGGTAATGACATTCGAAACTTTTATGCGGTTGCAAGTGGCCATTGAGGAATATAAAAACTGTTTTGATCGTTCTCAATGAGTGGTAACATTTTGGTGCAAGTCGCGAAAGTTCTAGTGTTTATTGAAACAGTGTCATTGCTGCGTGGTGTGCATTTAAAATGCTACAGCTTTCGCGTATTAGAGTGTTTTTATTTTGATAACATAGTAATTATTATAACGCATGCAGATGTTTGGTGCCGAATAACTCAGCAAAGGCTATGAAAAAATGTCAAACCATAGATCGCACTATGATCCTTTTGACTTTTTAAAATGACTTTTTATCGTGTTTATCTATTCCGTCGATTACGATCAGCATTTAGAATGGTTTAATATCTTATAGTTATTTTAACTATGATCACAATGCCATGTGATTTTAAATGGAACCGCAATTTAAAAAAAGTACTTTTTTTTGGTAAAAGCTAACCATTAATTTGGCATCGGTGAAATAAAAAGATTTTTAATTATTGAATCTGAACAAAAAAAACTGTCGGTGATAAAACAATGACTGATAATTTTTATTAAAGTTTCTTTTAAGAAAAAGTAATTCAATTTTTTAAAATAGGGAATGTGTGGGGTTATCTTTTAGATTGAGCCATCTTAAACGATACCGATTTTGAGTATGATGTACGGACCTATTTAATTTATTCCTAGCAGTAAGGAGTAATTTATAATATTGCGCGTCGAAATGAATTGATACTACCTCTCGCTCCCTTTACTCGTCGCGCCAAAAAATCTAGACAGCTCTACACTGGTGTATACTTAAAGTGAGTTTGTCTAGTCTAAAGGTTGAATAATTGAATAGAACGTCGTCGTTATCCTGTCGTCTCTCCTCTGCAATTGTCATTGGAGGCGTAAGTTCCGCAGCGAAACTTCAACTGCATTATAAACTTGAACAATGAGGCAAGTTGCTTTAATCTTTCAACCCGAAACTTCTTAATGCCGTTGAGAAGTTTCGTTTTGTACTGCAAGTGATAAAACAATAAAATAACTATTTACAACACAAATAGTTTAATAATAACATATATTTATAGATTAAAATTAGAAGTCCATTGCTAATAATAACTGATTCAAGCTCAAGAACCCAAAAAATCATCGATTCATCAAATATCTTACAGCATTTTTGTAAAAGTCGACGATATTGCGGATCTGGAGGTTAAGGGGCTGGCTGGAGCCCCCAAAATCATCAGAGAATCACGGAAGAATCCGTGATAAATTTTAAAGTGAATTTGATAATTATTATTCTAATTAATTCTTTTAACTAGCATTACACTACCTTGTTATGTATTAATGCTAAAACATACCATCAGGGTCAAGCCCCCAAAATGGGTGTCAAAACCGCCTCCCCCCGCCCCCAAAAAACAATCCTGAATCCACCATTATTAGACGAGCATTATTAGGACAATCTGTAATATAGGGGCCAGTCCGTAATGATGTTTCGAATGGAGTTATCTCCATATTATTGTGGAGGTATTCCGAGTGATAATTACAAAATTGTATTAAACACTTTTCTCTTGACCGGGAAGTACTACGGCCTCAAAGAACATCGGCGGCGATTGCTTGTCTTGGCTTGCTTGTCTGCCGTCTGCAACTGAAAAAAACAACTTTTTTTCTTTGTATACTTTTAATGTTATTTGAAGCATCTATCTATAATATCTATAACAAACAATCAATATGTAAATATCTTAAAAAGTGCGTGTGTACTTATGTAC
>DWTW01001476.1:0-12551 GCA_018246275.1 Papilio slateri
TGTGGCGATCAATGGGGGAGGCCTACGTCCAGCAGTGGACGACTTTTGGCTGAAGAGAGAGAGAGAGAGAGAGAGAACCACTGTGACCGACAATACCTTCGCAAGTTTATAGTGCGCTAGAACCTTATCAAAGTTACATTCACGTGACATCATCCATAACTAAAATGTAAAGCTAACATAATAGTGAATAAAATTTAATCATAATTATGATATTATATTGTCCATACCTTTTAAAAATAAAACCAAATATTAATAGTTATTGATGTTTTCTTGTGATAAAGGTCTGTTAGTTAAATTGGTGAGTGTCTTTTTACTATCCAATGTTGATTTCCATAGTGATGAAGAATTTATACTGGCTTAAATGGCAGGTTAATATTTTTGATATCACCATGCCATTATCAATGTTTATGTTAAAAAAATTAATATCCGTGATCGACTGTGACATTGACTGGTTTTTAATATTTAAAGTTAAAGAATTCATTTATCCAAAAATACTTATTTCTTTCTTCAGTTCCTTTATATATTGTACATAGCTTACGAGTACTATACATTACATGTGCATCTTAATTTGAGATTATTGTTTACGAACAGAAGTTTTGATTTCTTCTTTTTTTTCTTCTTTACTTTCTTTCTTTCTAACGAAGGAGGAATCCGTCATTAATTTAGAATTCAAGTTTTCCTCTCTTTTCTGGGTCTATTTCTTTCAACACTTCCGATAGGTTAGATGTCGACACACTATGTTAAACTCAAATTTCCACACGAGAGAGTATAGAAAGTGTTTCTATATTTTCGTATTGGTTATCTTTTTTTCTTTTTTGGCACTATTCTTACTCTGGGCTCATAACCTGAAGGATATATATAGGAAATGCGCAGAGGTGGGAAAAAACCTTTTATTATTTGTTTATATTTTGAATTTTTTCGTTTCGTTTCGTTTATATATTTGTTTTTTATTATAATATAATCACCGTTTTTCTTCATTAGGCCATAGTGACTGCAAGATGTTGATGCAATCTTTTTTACCATAGACTACAAACTAGTTCTTATTGCTTTGCGACAGTTTTAATACATATGCTACCATATTTCTTACTAAGCTGAAATATTTTGATTTCAGAGTATGTCATTGCTGTCATGGATATAGAATATCTGGGATTGGATCTAATTAAAAAAAAAGTAGTGCTAAAAATATTCAAACAAAAAAGATTCGATTTGACCTTTTAAAAAAATGCAAATAGTAAAGATAAATCTGTCGGTGAATGTCAGCTGTCGACAAGCCTTTCGACTTTTATGTATTTTCGTTTTTGTTATTTTTGTCCTTGTCTTGAGATATAAATGAGTAATGTTTCTTAATACTCAGACAGACAGACTCATAACGATTTTGGTGGTATCAACTTAAATTTGGATACAAATGTTTACACCTAGGGGAACAAACTTCTCAAGTGAAAATTTGTTCATTTGATTACGCGTTTTCACCCATCTGCAATATATACGAGGTTTTGAAAGTTTATAGAGTTGGCAAAGAGTTAATGTCGGAGGAGGCGTCCGCATAAATGCAGCAAACTTTCTGCAGCGGGAAGTTTCCTTGATAACTACGTTCGGAGAAGTACATGAACTTCCATACCGCTTCAATAAATTTGACTAATTGCTATGCCCTGAAACTCGAAAAGAATGCGCCACCCACATTTCATCTCCGATTCCCTACATGTCTCCTTGAAAATACAGAGCCTGGAAGTTCCTTTTAAATTTAATAGTACGAAGCGTTTTGATTTCGTAAATTCGTAGTTAGCACCAATGAAATATTGAATTGCCACGTTCGTAGTACTAATATAATTTTTCAAAGGTAGAGCTCGTAAAAACAACATCTGTTGCACGATTGAGCCGGCTCGACTGGCGAAATACCACGGCTTCACAGAACGCTTGTATTCTATATGAAATAGAAGAATCTGCGTTTCGTCTAATGAATAAGGTGCCGGCGGCATATTTCCAGGACTCTTCCTTTTCCCATTCTTTTCTAGTAAGGAATGGATAGGAAGAGGCAGAAGATTTGACGGGGAAGGGGATTGATCCTTTTTTCAGTTTATTCCTTCCCCTGTTCATTAAAGGTAGGCAACGCATCTGGCACTTATTAGTTTGTTGCAGATGCCTATGCGTAGCAGTCATTTAATATTGACTTACGTCACGTGACTTACGTTACGCTTTCTCGGTTGCCACCTTCTTCTATAAAATAATAAAGATAGAATAATAAAGAACTAGTTATATTTTATAGCATTTTTAGACAGAAAGGTCGTCCTTAGCAGTTGGATAGATATATTTTTACAAACTGCCATTTCACTTTAATAAAGCATAAGCTTTTTTTAATGTGGTTTTATAGATATGGCAAATATTTACATGTTACTGTTGGAGATACTTGCGTCTCTTAATCCAATCAGATTATACTTAATTATATATTAGAACTTAATGAACCCTCTATCTCATATCTCGCCAAAGATTATTCCAATCGTAATTTACTAATGTTAAACTATTTTGTTTCTTTGCTCATAGCATGAGTTCTAAATAACAAGTTTATAAAAATAGATTTTTTGGTTTAGAATAGTTCCGTATTTTTACCTATTCTGTGTAACATTGTGTCGATAAAATTCATGCATGTTACTTTTTAAATCATTGCGACGGTCGTAAAATAAATGACAGGTTTATTGTCGCCCTGACTGCTTTATAAAAATGCTTTGCTGACAATTTAATAATTGTTAACGACGTTTACAGTCAAAAGTAATTCTTAAAAATATTTACTACGTACTCTTTGCTTACCCCTAAACTCAACTCTTTGTAAAATTCTAATCTAGCTTCTTTAGATGCAAATCAGTAAGTTGGTCAACTGACACCATAGCTTAAATATTCAGAACATTTACATTTGTTTACCACCATTGATTTAAGAATGGGGATGGAAAAAGATAGGAGGCATGGGTGGGATTGGACCTCGAGACAACTGACTTGCCAGACAAAATTATACTAGTCGCTCTCTTCATGCAAAAAAAATAAAAATCTTCACTTTCTTCAGGTTTCAACCAGTTTATACAAAAAGAGGAGGATTGATATAAAGGATGATTATGACAGTGCTCACAAGAGTGTAACACGCACACAAGCACGCACACAACAAAGCGTACTCCTTCCTTAAAGGTCCGAAACACAGTTATTACAACAGATGGTGTTGTAAATGTTTAAAGGTTGCGGTGGTTACATAACTTCACAGGAACAAAAAAAAAACTCTAAAACAAATGGCATAAAAACATTTGTAAAAACACTGCGTATGTACATTTTGGAAGCTAGATGCTCGTTTTTAGATATTTATTTTTGAAATATATCGCTTCTTTGGTGAGACTATGTAAGTATAGGTATATAAGGGAAGAACAAAAGATTTATTAAGGTAAACACCATAGTTAGTACGAACCTAATAAACATAAAAAAACAACATAGGTTGTACAATGTTTTTGGTTGGGTTGATTGGTTGTACACCCAAAACGTAGTCCCGTAGTCAACCAAAAGCGTAACCGATAAAATCAGTTGCACAGAAAAGACGGCACTATATCTTTATTAGTTCGTGCGAACAAAGCGGTGTTCACTTACATATACTCGCTTTACTTAATCTAAGGCAACGATAACAGAGGAAGCCTTGGAAGTTAGTGCAAGCATACCGAATGTATACAAATATAAATAGATACATTCAAAAGCAATTTGTTGCAGAAAAAATAGGTCGACTTTAAAAACAGTTCGACACAATATTATTAAAACTATGCAATAATCAAAAACAGAGTCTAAAAGATTACATTCTATTAACGCTTTCGTTAAAGTAACACAAGACATACAATATTATAACATTAACTAAGTTATAAGCGTAGAATTATTAGTTAGAAGTTATAGATAAACAGATAATGTTACAAATATGTTAATTAAGGCTTGTTAATAACTTACAAAACGTAACACTGTGGCTTCGAAGATTTAAATACATATTGATGTATAGATAATTCAAATAATAATAATTTTTCTAATTCTACCCGCCGAGGCACAGATTTGGTTGTTTATTAGTTATTTCGGGCACGTTGAAAGGATAAATGAAAGCAGATTGACAAGATACATTTATTTTGCGAATGTGTTGGTAAGCGTTGTCGTAGGCGAACGTATACCGACGAGATTGGTGACATACTAAAGAAGAGCGGTAGTAGACTAATTGTGGTAGAGCCCGCAACAACAACAACATCTGTTGCAATGCAATGCGCCGGCTTGACCGCTGAAATACCACGATCTCACAGAAAACATACGTGAAATAGAAGTATTCTGCATTTCTTCTGATGCTTGAGGTACCGGAGGCCTAAGTCTACTTCTTCCCCTTTCTATATTTTTCTAATAAGGAAAGGATAAGAAGAGGAGGAGAATTTGATGGGGATAGGGATGGATAGAAAAAGGAAATATCATTTTTTCTGTTCATCCCCTCCTCTGTCCATTAGAGGAAGGCATCTCATAAGGTTGTTGCAGATGCCTATAGGCATCGGTCACTTAATGTAATGAACCGCTGGCTCCTTTACCACCTTCTTCCATAAAATAAAAAAGTAACCGACTACCATGTCCGCGTAGATATTTGAATGTAGAAGAGAGAGAGGTGTGCCAGAACCGTGCCAAATGGATATCCTCAATCGCTGCCTACACCTGTTTTAAGGGCGTAATTGCTTCTGTTATTTTTTTTAATAGACTGCAGTAAACTATATTCTAGATGAATACTCCACTCGTTTATTGTGACGATTATTGCAAATTTTGAAGAAAGTATTTTGTTTAACACATTCAAAGAAGTGACGGTGTTAATGAATATTGCTTCAAAATCCATAAAACAGCATTTAATTTTATCAAATACATGTAAATTAAAAAGGTAGGAGTAGTTACAAATTCATATTTTGTATGACGTTTGCTTGTTACTATATTTACATCCGTCATATATGCTATATACAAGAGCATGCTTCTTTCCTATAATATATCACTAGTTTATTCATTCATTAATTACTCATATTACAGACCCATTAATTGATAAATATACTGGTAATATAGTCCATAATAATGGTTGATGGAGGATGTCTTCCAATGACGGCCTTGACTGCCAATCACAAAATACACACAATATATATAATAATTATTCAACTTTTTGTCACATAATTTTTGTTAGTAGAAAATTCGGTTTTACTATTGTCAAAGAAGTAGCACGTGAGCTAAATAAATATATATACGTTCACTGTAAATATTTAAGGATTTAAACGACGGACAGATTCGCAAATAGATAAATTTATAAAATAAACCAAGAAATATTACGGAATTTACACTTCTTTCATCAGATCTTTGTTTATACCCGCTCATACAATATAAATATCAAACACAACATAAAATTCCTGTTACTTATTTCAGTAGGAGTAGTCTACAAGTGTATTTACGCGAAGCCACTTTTAATTTATTCAGTTTAAAAGAGATATGTCGTAATAAACTTAGTATTATAATGTAAATTAAAAAATGTGGTGCGTACTTACATTTTATAAGGCGGTTTGAGACAAGAGATCAAGTCTTTCACCTTGCTAATAAAATTTCATCACGACATATTCGTAAAATAAAAATTATCAGGATTCTTGGTGACGTAAGCTTACAGTACTAATGGTACAACTGCTAATGGCTCCGTTCGTATTTGTCTCGACCAAGTTTTATTTAAGACGCACTCAGACCTAACAAACGAGTTCTTTATTGATCATCACTTTTGTCCACACATTTTCCTTAATGGATTCTGGCACGATACTCAGAGACACAATTGTTTTTACTAAATTACGAATGAGAGCGTGTCTGCACTCTACGGTTATCATTCGTCATGCCGAATTACATTATCCGAATATTTATGTATACTTTTTGCCCAGATAATTGTGAAGTACTTCCATATTTTTTACTCTTTTGCATTTTGCATTGTAGCAACATGACAACCCGTTAGGATCAATACAAGGAGTTCGTGCCTGGCATCGCCCTGGTGTATCTCTCTCTCAAATATCTAAAGTTCCATGATAATAAAAAAACATATAGCCGTGTACATACCAATGTGGTTATCTGACAGTGTATTTTTTTTAAAATGATTCGGCATTATATTTTAGTTGCTTGATATGATAGTGTTAGGAAACTTAGTATTGGCCAACATTTCTTAGCAAACTTAATGTACGAAATTAATTTTTATTTCACAAATCACACGAAAACACTTATAAGTAATAAATATTTTTAAGCAAATAAGCAAGAGGATATAGATATTTTATATAATAAAAGGTTGGGTAGAGCTCCCGGAATTCCATTCATGAAGATCCTAAAGTAAAGTTATGCTTCAGTAGTCTGGGAAAAAATTCTAAACGAGGAATAAAGAAAAATATGTAAAAACAAATTAAGTTGCATATAGCCGTATTAATATAAGATTGACTGGATCACACGCTTTGACTTACATTAATTTTTGAATGGCAGATAAAACTTAGCAGCTACAAAGTAGAAGTTTACATATACAATAAGATATAGATGTAGAGATAAGATAATAATTGATAACGACGGCAGCCGGTAAGAAGCCTTACATAATGATTTACTTAATATAAAATGACTAACTTCACTTAAAATATTTTTTTTGCATTCATCTACAAAATATTTCCTATACAGGTACTTGTATTCTTGTCGCAGTTAAATTATTTTAGCAGGAGTGGTGTTTTATGATAATCATTGGGTGAAAAAAAAACCTCTCATAGTGTCATTGTCCTGATGGGATTTAGAACCTTACATACCTATAAACAGTAGTGTTATATGATTTAGAACTACTGTTTATCAATATTTAAGAGCGCAGATATATGTGCTGAGGGCTATGCCACATAGGGGTCAATACGATCTTGCGCCATAAATAACCGATAAAAATATCTCGTACAAGCAAGGTTGCTCACTACAGATTTGGTCCGCTTCGCATCCGCTTTCTTTGGGAATAAAACGGTTTACTCCTACATTTTCTAAAAATATTAGGTTTTCGTAGCCTACTAGCCGTACGTTTTAGTATTATAGTATAATATATACGAGTAAGTTACCTTAGGTATGTAGTACAAACTCGAAATATTAGATTTTTTTTTCGTTTTGCACGTTTTTTTAGATGGAAAAGCTCAAGTTTGTGTAAAACCACAATGGAGTCCACAGGTTAGTGTCAAAAATGTACACTTTGAATTTAGACATGGCTTAACGTAAGTCGACGTAAGTCTAGTTCGCAAATATTCAAAATAACTTTTCATCCTGTATATCGAGTACGTGTGCACTCTCGATCATCGGCTTCCCCTTATCGAATCGGAAACAACGACATCGAACTTACATCGAAAAACCAATATCCTGAAATGTTCCTACACCGAGACGGTTCACGGAAGTAAATGTCCACAATGACATCAGCCGTGTACCAAGTTTTCGTGTGATGTCGTTGCACTGATATCTATCTAAAAACAAATTTTAAATTAAAACATCTTTTTATCAGTACACACAGACAGTAAGTTTGAACAGTTTCATAATAACAATGCAGTATAATATATTTTTGATAACTTCGTAACTATTGTATATAATGTATTATGTTCCGATGGCTATGTTTCTAAATGAAATAGCGCCGTCTGAATTATTTTCAGCACAGCGAGTGCTTATTACGAACGAACTAAGTTCAATATCTTTTATCGCGGCATTGCAGAGGGGGAATTGCCAGTTCCTGACGCGAGCGACCACTCTTCCGTTAAATTATGTTTAATTTATTCACAGTTACCATATATTTATTGTCCTTCTATAAATCCTTATTAATTAACTTTGTTTAGAACGATTTATTTAGCTAAAATAATATTAACTGAATAAGTTATTGTGTAAATATTTCTGATAGCAATACAAGTCCACATTTTAGCTATTTTTTTATAGTGAGTTACAATCAAGTGGCAAAAATAGATTGCATATTATGCGGCATGCGTTGCGTCATAATTACGACTTCACTTGGCTAAAACGAGAAAATAAATTGAAATTGAACCGAAACGACCGAAAATTTCCCGAAATATCTTTATACAACAGTCCGTGCCGTGACAACTGTGAAATAATACCTTTGTTTCGACAAACTGCTATTGTTTTTGCAAACAATAATTATTTATTATTGTATGATGTCCGTACAATGGTTAATTAGATAATTTAAATTAATTAAAATGATCAAGCGGGTGTAACAATTTTACAAATATCGAAATTAGGTAATTTAAATTACTCAATTATTGGTTTCATTGTATTCGGATAGTCTTTCAATACATACAGAAAATATGGAACATTGTGTTCCATATTTTGTGTGTGCAAAAAATGACCTAAAATATAATTTAAGGCAAGGTATATAGCGATTTAGGTTGATACCACAAGAGTTTGTGCCACCTATGTGACGTCAATCAATAGTGTACAACTATAAATGCGTTCTGCTTAAAAAAGGACCTTACTTTTGTCAAGTCATTATGATAACTAGACATATTATTTATCATCTAAATGTGTCCAGCTTAAATATTGTCTTGAGCAACTTTTTATTACAAAGTCTAAACTACCTACGATTTTTTATAAATTAGCGACATACATGGAGATCGACAGACATTTGCTGTCATGTTATACATGAAGGTAATGTTTGTCTTCTTGCTTATCGATAGCAAAGAAAGGAAAAAAACAATATAAGCTTTATTTTCGGTTTAATACTCGCTGGACATAACAAGATATAGTATAATATTATAATTGTACATTTAAAAAAATCAGAACTTGACTTTCCTCATTGTCATTTATTTACAACATCAAAAGACAAAATAGTGATGGGATGGCGGATCCAACCGATCTGCCATCCCATCACGAGTGAACTTCAATGGACAGCAATGGGGATAAAAAAGGTAAATCAGAATGCTATTTACATTGTAACGATCTGATAGTTATAAACATTCAATCGTATTCGTATGGTGGTAGGTATTATGTTGTACTAGGTTCAATAATGTCGTTAGGCTATTTCATGCCCTAAACCAGTGGTTCTCAAAGTTGACTAGGTACCGACTCGTCTTACAAAAGTGTCCGATCTTGGAACCTATCTCTTGACTGTCTTAGAAAAAGGGGTAGCTATAGCCACAAACTAGAATATCCTAATGGCAACACTGCCGTCCAGCCATCAGTCAGTGATCGTCCGGTCTTTGGCTCGGTCGGTCGCGTCTTACACTAGGACCCACTCAATATTCGCTGTATATACCCACAAATGTATCACCGGTAGATCATGACCCATATTTGGGAATTTTCCCTATTTTGTATACAGTAAAAGCGCACCAGATACAATCTATATTGGGACTCGACATTCTGGCTGCCCTGAGACTAGCCGAGGACAGATCGGTGTGGACCCAGCTCGTTGACAAGTCAGTGAGGGCACTTCAAGATTGCCACGACCTTCAGTAATGAGCGTACGAAGAAGAAGAAGAAGCAAAGCACGCTGCTGTGCTGTCATCAGACTCAGATGTTTTGTACACAAGTAGAACTTTTAGCTTTGAAAGGCTATATAATTTCAATAACAACCAAAATAAAAAGATGTGACATCGGTCTACCGGCTTGTACAATTTCCACTCAAACTTTTTATTTGTTGAATATAAATTTTGCTTTTTGTAGATGAAATTTCATTTTTCTTTTCTGAAATTAATATTTCATGAATGTCGTTTCATGTTTTACGTTAACGACATAAAAATAAAACAAACAGAAAGAACGTCACTTTTAAAGCAAAAAGGCTGCCCATGCACAAAAACCGAGTGAGAAATTAGCAGAAAAGATTGTGAAAGAGGAAGATGAATCTAAATTTTTATTCTTAGTGTGCGAAAATTCTTGGCGCATTAATCATATTTTTTACGTTAAATTATTTGGATAACTACAAGAATTATTTAGTGTCCTCAAAGAAAATGAGGTTGAGACAAATTTGATTAAGCTACATAAAGAGGAAATATTTTTATTAAAATTCTGACCTATAAATGTTTTCGTCGTCCTTTTCATGTTGTTTATAAAATCGCTAAATACTAAAACATTTTGCTTTTGTTTTTCTTCGGACAACGTCAAGATAAGCGTTTGAAGTTAATTTTGAAATTGATGTAAAACGGCATATTGAAAGGATGAATGATGAGAGAGTGACAAGACAAATTTATGTTGCAAAAGTGAGTGGCAATGTTGGCAGGGGACGTCCCAGAAGAACTTATATCGATCAGATTTGTGACATACTAAAGGAAGGCGATATAAGGAGTACCCGTAACCGACGAGCATGTATACGAAGATGTATGGATGTAGATGAAGCGAGAGAAGTGTGCCAGGATCGCGCCAAATGTAAATCCGTGATCTCTGCCTACCCTTCTGGGTTACGGGCGTGAGCGCATATTTATTTATTTATATAAAGCGGCCTAATCATAAGTAAAATTGGTAAACTTTTTAACTGTAATAATTTGTTATATTAGTAGCTAGATAATGCGGTGTTGTAGGTTTTATTCCAGCAGAAGTTAAATAAGGTGAGGTAGAATGTTTGATTTTTTATCAAAAGTTACAAATGTTTGTCGTTTTCTAATCCTTTTAAAAAATAATATCCTTTTTTAAAATCGTTTTAATGTCTTTTAGTCTATGATTATCTACTCGAACTCGAAAAATGGTAGTTGCTTGGTAAATTACATATTCTTATGATTTTGACATTAGCTGTTTTGATGTTCTAAAATGTGTTATCAATATTGGCAATCTCATAGAAACCACCAGCATATTTCGTGGTAACCATCTAGGATTTTATCTTCGCTTAAATAGAAATAGTCACTAAAGAGTATCTAACGCTGTCAATGATGTATGGCTGTGACGAAAAATAGTAGTTATTAAAATAAGTTTATATATTCTTGAAGGAAATTTTATTTTGCCAGAGTAATATGTGATTGTTCTTCATTTAAAATTAAACATATAACGCGACGTTCACATTCTAAAAGTTGCGAATGGTCAAATGCTCTTTTGATTTAGTCTATGCTAAACAGCGTTTGGTATGTTTGGGGAAAACTTATTTGGAATTCGACGGGATTGACCATAAGTAGTGAAAAGGTCACGTAAAACATAAGGCTTAAGTTTCTTCCATTATTTACGTGTGACATAAGATTGAGATATTTTATATTCAAGAACATTACCATTTACAAATAGAAATGTACCTAGAGATTTACTGGATATGCAATATCCTACACATATCATTTGTTAATATTATATTATACCTTTGTAGAATCATCAGTTATCATATCTTATCATATATGTTAAGTCTTTTAGGTAAACTCATTTAAATAATTCCCTTATAAGGAAATTTTAACATAATTTTAATTAAAAAATATCTATTACCAAACATGACACACTCGACTTTGTGTTAGTTACCCCATTTATAACTCAAGAAAGGCTGCACAGATTTTCTTGATATTTGAATTATTGGATGTGTTAGCGCCCGAATAGCAGAATGACTATTAAAGAATATGAAAATTTTACGACAAAAGAATAACACTAAAAAACGTTTTCTCATATATTTGTATGGCGGCTCCAAGATTGTCATTGGGACTAGTATGTTAACTAGTTAACTAGGTAAATATTTTAATATGCAATGAGTGCGTCATAAGTTAGTTAATAAAGTGTAAAGTAAGTAAAAGACGAAAAAAGTAAGTGAAAGGATGTAAAAATGTAAGATTTAGCTTTTTTTCTTGAAATACAGATGACGAAAGAAATAAGCTCTTTTTTAAGAGTATTTAAGAGTCTTTTACACATAATGGCGTACCTGAATCGACCATAAATTATCTATTGTAGAGGTCCTAATTCAACAGGAGCCGTTTTTGTTCAATTCTTCGATTCAACGTCAATGGAAAATTTATTACCTCCCTTTGGTGAATTCAAATATGGCTGATTATATTATAAAGGTTAAATGTTCTGCGCACTCAGGTGAAGAAGCTAATTTTCACCTTTCATTTCGCACGAGTCAGGAATCGAAATTTTCTTACGCCATTTAACAGCAAGATAACACGTAGCATTTCTCGGAATAAAAATATCAACACGTATATTAATATTGACACCTGCCTAAGAAATTTCCGGCAAACGGAAATTGCTTACCTCTAAATAAACACGACTCGTGAAAAATCTTAAGAGGATCAACGGCAAAAGGTTATCAAGTTAGTCCTACAAAACGAAAACAAATTTTCTACTTTACTTTACTTTCTTTCTTTCCCTTTTGCTAATTGTGCCGCCGGCGACGATCTGCTGACGACTGCTGGCGCCTGTCTGGCTCTCTCCTCTTCTTTTCTCTTCCATTCCTATTGAAAAGACACCACAGAGTAGTGTGACAACAAAAGGCAAGAATAGGATTGGCAGACAGAGACAGACTGGGTGACATTGTCACTTTGACAAAGGAGAGAGAATGAAAAGTAGCACGAGTCGGCAAAAAGATGCGGCGGTTGCTGCAAAACACATCACACCGC
>DWTW01001477.1:0-12550 GCA_018246275.1 Papilio slateri
TTTGTAACATGACATGACATTCTAGATGACATGTGTAAGAAGAGTGTGGATTCAGATATGACGGCTGATAGAGGGACATGGAAGAGAAGTACGTACTGTGCCGACTCCACATAACTGGGAAAAAGGGTAGGAAAAAGAAGAAGAAGAAGAAGAAAGGCCTCCTGAGTACCCTGATCGCGCTTGTTGCTCTTGTGTGTTTGTGTCTCTAACATTATAAAAATTAGTACTATTAATATACTCTGTTTTTAGATTCCGAAGTGGATTTAGAAGCAGAGAAAGAACCGGTGTTGAGGTCACCACCGGTTGAGATTGCGCTCAGCCCCCCACTGACACTAGCGGGGCTCAGCAGGGCGAAGCCCGGCGCACATAGCCGACGATCCGACAGGTAGACAATCTTATCGTCCTTTCTAAATACTTCCGAATAAATTGCTGATTTTTTGATTTATCATTCTCTACATTTATACATCTGAAACAAACTATATGAATTACCTATAGCTTTGAGTAAATAGTCTGGAAATCAGTCTAAATATATACTAGCATTACCGTGAGTTTACACTGCCGTAAACATTCACCTAAAACATGGCGTCATCTATGTTTGTACAAAATTGCAGTAGTTACGATAAAATAATAATTAGGTCGGAATTATGTAAATGATCTTTTTCAATTTGAATCTTACTCCTGACAGATACTTCTGGAGCGCGCTCACCGTGGCGGTGGTGTACGCTTTGCCGGTTGTCCAGCTATTGTCTACCTATCAACGTGTAAGAAAAAAAAAACAAAACAAGAAAGTAAAGTATCAGTGGTAGAGCTCGCGGCAGCAACAGCTGTTGCACGAATACGCCGATCCGACCTCACAGACGACATGCTTGAAAGGCAGAATACTTCAAGCGTGTTGTCTGATGAATGAGGTGTCATAGACCTAATTTTAGCCCTTTCCCATAATTTCTAATAAGAATAGGATGGGAGAGGAAGAGGTTATGACGGGGGAGGGGATGGATAGGAAAAGGAAATATCCTTTTTTATGCTTCTGCTCTTCGTTAGATTTTTTGCTTTATCTGCAATTCGTTAGATTGTTGCAAATGCCTATGCTAGTATTATACCTTCTTCCATAAAAAGGCTTTTTCTGCCTTGAAGTTTAGATGTTAATCAACATTCAAAGGTGTTACATGTATGGGCAAGTTAAATTGGGGAAATAACACATTCTTACAAAATATACATTGATGTTTCGTTTGAAACATCACAGATTCCATCACCTTCCCTTCCTCTACTTTGCTACTACTACTACTACTCTACTTGATAATGTGAATTGAATTCTACACAAAACTCTAAACTATTTGGTACACTTAGATTTAGTTCATCTGAATTGTCCCGATCCATTCTCATCATACCTAATGTGGACGGATTAATTTATTTAAATCGCAAGGTTTTCGTGAGGACGAAGTGTCTTTCATAGCTTACTTTGAGCAATTTGAAAATGCCTGTATAACATCAATTAACGTTAATTTCAATATACACTAAAATCTAAAATATCCTTATACAGATGGTATTCCAAACCGGTAACCAAGACCTCTGCTACTACAACTTCCTGTGCGCCCACCCACTCGGTTTCCTGTCGGACTTCAACCACGTGTACTCTAACGTGGGCTACGTGGTGCTGGGTCTGGTGTTCATGGGACAGACCTGGTGGCGACAGATCAAAGCAGGCAATCATCCCAAGGTGAGCTACCAAAATACATTTTAAGGCCTAGTACACACTTTGCGGCTAGACGGAATGCGGTCAGTCATGCGACTAGCCGCAACGGCGCACCGTCAATAGCTGGCAACAGCGAACTAGGACGATTCGGGTATTGCGTATAACAACCATGCGGCTGGCCGCAGAGAGACCACAACACTACGATCAGCCTGCGGTCGCATTAACTGTTTGTAATACATTACATATTTTTACTGCAGCTGACCGCACCGCCGGCGACCCGGCATTATCATCACCAGCACAATAGGATGTTCACCATTGGTCCGAATCCCTCATTCATCAGCCCTACGTTCAGCAATAAATAAATTTTCGCTGATGTTGAGATAATCACCGGCCAAGATATATTAATTTAGTCGTAGGTCTGGATCTCTACAAAAGTTCGGCCCTAGACACCGTCAAACAATGGATGCTCACTTCATTGACTTGATATCTCAATATATTTACTTAGTCGGGTCATAGATTCTATCACAACAAATACTACATTACCTAAATTGAACAACATTTATAGTTTTCATAGAACAGATACATGAAAAGCAAAATAACTAGTTAACCCGTGCGGCTCCCGCAGTGCACAACGAATCGTTATGTTTAAATCTCAAATTTAAGGGAAGCGGTACATCTTTAGACCGTGGATGTATTCGTCATTAGCGAGCACGATTAGCTTTATAATAAAGGAATAAAGAAGATCTCGCGGACTGACAGAAAAACAGGCTAGAGAAAAAATATGTAAGATAAGCGTTGATTTACCATTTGCTGGGTAACATTGGAACTCTGTCTATTTCTACTAGGGATGTTAAATATTTTTTACTTACTTAAAATTTCGCTTAATTTTTTTTTCAGTGACTAGACCTTCACCCCTTTAACAATTTAAAAAAATATGCATACGTAGATTAAGAAAAGATTGATAAATTCGTTTATAGATTTGAAAACTCTGATTTAATTATTTATGTATTGTTAGTATTTATCTGTTGGTAGAATCTCGGCATTCCTCAACATCACGGTCTATTCTACTCTATGGGTTTGGCGTTGGCTATGGAGGGTCTCCTGTCGGCCTGCTACCACCTCTGCCCTAATAAGATGAACTTCCAGTTTGGTGAGTTTCGTATATTTTGACTATTATATTGAACTAATCAGCAATTGTTAAAGATCTATTATGAATTTGATTCTATTTGTTTGAATGTTATGTGGACTCTTCTCTTTTTTTAATTGATTATTTCAATAGTACTGTTATATTACTTTTTCTTCCTGCTTTGTTAATTTCCAGCAACGACAATTTGGAAAATCTTTCCCAATTAAAACAAACTAACAAAATTTTAGTTCAACAGTGGTAGAGCCCACAACAACATCTGTTGCACGAATGGGCCGGCTCGACGTTGAAATACCACGACCTCATAGAAGACAGGCGTGAAATAAAAGTATGCTTCTGCGTTTCGTCTGATCCTCCTCTCCTTCCCATCCTTTCCTAATAAGGGTAGGATGGGAAGGGGAAGAGGATTGGACGGGGAGGGAATGATTAGGATAAGGAAATATCCTTTTCCTGTCCATCCCCTCCTCTGTCCATTAAATGTAGGCAACGCACTTGCAACTCCTTTGTTTGTTGCGAATGCCTATGGATAGCGGTCATTTATTGCGACAAGTGAACCGCTTGCTCGTTTGCCACCATCTCCCATTTAAAAAAAAATAACTTGCCGAGCTTAGCAAATATTTTTCTCATTGTAATTTGAACTGTTCTGTCTCTAAATGAACTGTAAATGTCTTGATTGTATTAGATGGCTACAAAATTGACGTTTAATGATGACTCTGTTATATTTGTATGTAAAAGATGCGCGATCGTAATCTCTGCCTACCTCTGTAGGCGTGAATGCGTATGCGTGAATATTTAATGTGATGTATGGTGCGCCTGTAGATTCGTCGTTCATGTACGTGATAGCGGTGCTCGTGATGGTCAAGTTGTACCAGAACAGGCATCCCGATGTCAACGCGAGCGCGCATTCGACCTTCATGCTCATTGCAGTCGCCATGTTTATTGGTAAGTTCGTCATTTGCGTGGAACAAAAATAACAACTTTGAATGTCCTATAGGTTCATACTTTTGATTGGCTTAGAATTTGTTCGTTGTGTGAGTGCTTTAAAAAGTCATTTTTGAATATTATTTTATTGAAACCGGAATTTTTTAGCCGATCTTTTAGCTTTATTTTTCTAATATTACTAAATATGATTCGAAATGCTTTTCGTTCGTTTTTAATTTGGGTCTTCTACTATATAGCACTTTTCCCGTTGACATTAAAAAAAATAGTTTTTGTACTAAAAGTCGAACGTAATGCTATTTTCCAAATGTATGCTATGTATTACTCATACAACTATTGTTTGTGTATTTTTTTTTAGGTTATTTCGGTATCACATATCCGAGCCTGGCGTTTTGGATAATATTCACAATTCTTCACCTTTACGTTTGCTTCGTACTCACAATGAAAATATATTACGTCGGCCGTTTCAGAATGGGTAAGTGTTACAACTAATTATAAATGATTTGAAGTAATAATTATCATCACATTGTAAGCGCTAATAGCCTAATGGCTAAGGGTACGGACCGCGAAACATGCAAGGCATGGTCGTGGGGTCGAATCCCGCCATGAACCAAATGTCCAACCACGTTTAAAACTTGTTTGGACATGGTTAAAAGAAATATTAGTAAATTATTTCGATAATCTACTACGTCGTTTTTGTAAGAGTAACAAAAAAAACGCAAGCAGAATATGCTAATAGCTAACGTTTATGTAAGACAACGACTGCTGGGCCCGCTAGTTGTATCGATTATTTAATGTTTATTTGATACGAGCAGAATGTTCGATCGTTCAACGCGCATGGATTGCGCTGCGGACGCACGGGCGGCGCTCGTTCCTGCCCGGCTACACGGCGCGCGCGCTGCTGCTCGCGGTCGCCAACCTCGCCAACTGGGGGCTGGCAGCCTATGGGTAAGGGAAACTCCTTACGCCACGTCATAAAACTACGACGATAAGTACAGTTCATCACCAGCGTTAGATCAATTATCAGCAGTTGTTTCTTGAAGAAAGTCGTTTCGACCATGGAAGTACTACCAAATAGACTAACACGACCTTTTGCGAAATAAATTGTTAAGAAAGTTTTTAATATGGTCTTTTATTCTTCGTCTGGCTTAGTTTTTATAACGGACCGATTATATCGTGGCAGCTATGAGGCCGGCGATGTCATACTAGTATACTTGCAGGATGTATGAGCACAACAAGGACTTCGCCCGCCACCTGCTGGCGATCCTCATGGGCAACGCGATCCTGTATATGCTGAGCTACGTGCTGATGAAGCTGGTGCACCGGGAGCGTATCCCGGCGTACGTGTGGGTGCAGCTAGCGCTGGCTCACGCAGCCTGGGTGCTCGCGTTGATGCTGTTCCTCGAATCGCGCACCAAATGGTCGGTGAGTACTTCGCGCGTAACCTGCTGGCCATCCTGATGGGCAACGGGATCCTATACATCCTAAGCTACCTGCTGATGAAGCTGGTGCACCTCGATTGCATGCATGCATACGTGTGGGTGCAGTTGACGCTGGCCCATTCCGCCTTGGTACTCGCGCTCATACTGTTCGTTTACTCGAGCACCAAGCGGGCGATGTGTATATTACAAAGTTGGTTAAAAAAGACAGGACAGAGCTCCAAATATCATCCATATGGATTGATAAATGGCATACCACTACTTGATTTTAATTTCAAAGATCATTTGAACTGTATTCAAAGATTTTTGAAAAATCAGTATGAATTATTTTTTTTTTTCAGGAAACTCCGGCTCAATCGCGGCAACACAACGCCGCGTGCAGCGCGCTCCGACTCTTGGACACGCACGATCTATGGCACCTGGCGTCCGCCACCGCCATGTTTTTATCCTTTAACGCGCTTCTAGCTATCGACGATCCATTGGTCCACACGCCCCGACATCTCATACCCGTGTTTTAAACCTTAAATGTACATTTCATATTTATAACTAAAAACTATCGTATTTTAATTAAACGCGCCAATAGCCTATTTGCTTACAGCGGGTACGCACTAGGCGTTTTGAAGCACGCGCTTTGGTAACGAGCATTTTAAGAACCATCAGGTCGCCCGCAACAACAACAACAACATCTGTTGCACGAATGGGTCCGTTTAAGGTATGCAATGCATCTGCGACTCATTTGCTTGTTGCGGATGCTTGTAGTTAGCGGTCACTTAACATGAGGTGAACCGTTTGCTCGTTTGTCACCTTCTCCCATAAAAAATGTCTCACGTCTGACGCGGTGTTCAGATGCATGGGACCCGATGGTTCTTAAAACGCTTGTTACCAAAGCGCGCACTTCAGATGCCTAATGTGTACCAGCTGATAGGATTAGGATTTCAAAAAATGAGGTCGTAGATTCGAATAAGCTTACTTTGAGTGGGTATATTAAAAAAAATACAGACTTAAGGAATTATTTATGTAATTTATGATTCTTATGCCAAACGTTAATATCATTTGATAAAGCATACTATATGTATACTGTACCCATAATGGTGCTCGCATCACGTGACGATGACGAGTATGAAATCAGCCCATTTGCTTATAATAACTTGTATATGGCTGTCATGTTTGCGAGGTACTAACATACAGAATTATTACCAAACATAAAAAAAACAATATATACCAAAAATTATTACTAAAAAACCAATTGGTATTGTTCTATATTACTATATATTCGGTAATTTTACACAATAAATTTGCATACGTATAATATGACGTGTTTTTTCATAAACTGTATTGATGTTCTAGGAATGTTAATGCTTACATCGGAGTACTTAGCCTGTGTCATTTGTGCGTTTTGTATTCAAGATATATTACAACTCCGAACAACAGTTCGAAGAATATCAACACAATGAAGTCTTGTCCATATTGTCGTAATACTTTACTCTTTCACAACCCGTAAAATGGGGTAAATGGAACCCGCGGGGTGAATAGGAATGAAGGTCAATTAAAAAAAATTACAGCAGTGGACTTTACAAAAGTGTCAAATCTAGACTATTTTTCCATCGACACCAGTTTCGTATCTATTCACCCCTTGTGCTTTAGAGAGTTACAACTTAAATTCTTTTATTGTGTAAAATTACCCTAAATTTTAATATTATCATTTTAACTGGCAACACTTAGATATAAATTATTTTTTTATGAGTATTCACCGTAACATATGTAAAGCTCCTGTTATTAACTGACAAATTATATATTGTTATACATTAATGAGATATATAAAGATAAAAAAAAATCTGCTATAATAATAGATATTTATGAATTTATTTGTTACTTGTGAAATGATTCTAATTGTAACTTTTGCCAGTTAGAAACCAATTAGAAAATTTAGAGACAGACGCGAAATAGATCCTTACTTCACCACATTCTTTTATAATATTTTTTTTTATTTAAGTCATATAATAATGTAACAACAATGAGCAGATTTGTAAAATTAAATAATCATTTTTGTAATGTTTTTTATTGTAGTAATATCATTAAAAACGTTTTATTATATAAGTGTAAACTGCTGTGATATAGATTGCTTGAGATTTATTTAGTTTTAAGAATTAAATGTTTATACAGAATATAAAACTAAATATCATAAATTTTCTTCATCTTCCTTTGTTTTTCTTTTTATATGTAATTAATCGATTAACTTATAATTATCGCAGTATTGATTATAGCATTATCTTCAAACTCTTTAGTAACTGTTCCCATATAAGCCTTCTTCCTCCATAAAGTTTTCTAATATTACGCATATTTGTTAATGACCGAATTCTACGGTATTAATCTTCTCCTTTTGGGAACATTTATTGATATAAATGTTTCGGGTGCCGACCTCTCTATTCTCCTCCGTGAAAATCTTAAATTTGCCAAATATTACACACATTTGTGCTAACAATATTCTTAAAAATGTTTCCGAAGTTTTCGCTTCACGTATTTAAATATAGATTAAATTAACAAGTTTTGTCTGTGTGTATATGTATAAAATCAATCAATCCGTATCGATTGACCGACTTGTTACATTCGCTGTGAAGTCAAAACGTGGAGTTGCCGGGTACAGCGAATGACGTCATACGGTGCCCAGAACTAGGTTATCCGCGTTTCTGGGTCGCGATAGTACTCTACAATGACATTTAAGTGAGGTAATTTTACGTTATATTGTTATTCTAATAGCTAACATTATATATAATATTGATATCTTATGGAATCGTTTTCGTGACCTCATGGTTAAAGTACCTTGTATGTGAGTGTCCCTGGATCTATTCTCGATTCTGTTTGCTCGTGTAATACGTAATATTTTATGAAAAATATCAAAGTAAATGTATGCATTTGTATAGTTTCATTACGTTTTTAACATTTTTTTTTTGCTAATTTGCTCAATAATCGTGGCAGATTTTTGTGTGCATTTATTAAATTAGTATGGCATTGTAATAATGCTATTGATGATAATATATATCAATAGAACCTTAGAATAACACAGATTATCTATTGTTTTGTTGAAAATAGATTGTCGATATCAAATAGATGTAATTTTGTCTTTAATCTGATGTAACATCACTATTTGTTATTATTTAACGTACATACATACATTCTAGGGCAGTGATCGGCAACTAGTTTTAAGTTTAGTTTAAGTTCAAGTCCAAAAACTGTTGAATTTTTTTATCGAGGTTAAAAAAAAACTTTATGGGCTTTCAAACGAATGAAAATATTATCTAGGTATATTTAACAATATTTGGCGGTCCGAGATTTGACCTTCCGCGGTTCGCCTGTTGTTGACCCCATCGAATATTTATTCTGTTACCCTAGAACTTATAATAAATATACAAAGATAAATCTAACATTGTTAAAGCACGTTTCTTGAACAAATAAAAATGTGAAAACATAGCCGCCGATGGGGTGCGAAAAGGAATATTCGTCTTGCTGTCTCCGCTGTTTCGCTGTTTTCTATATTACATTACTTCTCTGCCCCTTGGGGGGTTGAGACCCCTTGAGCTCAAAATTAGAGTGGTCCAGTAAAATCTTAAAAAAATCACGGGCGACATGAAACATATATGTAGTGTTATTTTGTCTGCTGAAATTTCTTTTAAAAACATTTACTTCGATAAAAAAATACGAACGAGCGACCTTATTTTTTCTAAGCTCAAGACATTTTTCAGAATGGTCATTTTAAAAAATATATTGCGAATTAAACTCTTAAGGTAACATTCGTATGTACTGGTAAGTTGTTATTTATGATATTCGCCCATGGTAAACCAAGTATTTAACAGAGTAAATATTATTTTATATGACTAACATTGTTTTATTTTTTAACTTAAAACAATACCAGGAAGCAATAAAGTAAATTCTTGAGGAGTTATTGATTTTAATGTATTTTGGTTGTAGGATGTTATTGAAATATACTTTTCTTGATAAAAGGATATTTTTCATTTTTATAATTTTTTCATGGAAGGCGGCAAACGAAAGGGTGGTTAACCCTATGTTAAATAACCATTGCTAGCTATCTGCAATAATTTTAAACGTATAGAGATAAATAAGCAGGCAACGCATCTGCAGTTCCTCTGATGTTAATGTTCATGAGCGTCAGTAATCACTTAATGTTAGGTAACTTGCTTGTTTGCTCCTTATTTTCTAATAATAACACCAGTTTTTAATAACGCCGTTCCGTTGCACTAGCTATATACCAGCGTATTTATCCAAACAAAATATTATCTAAAGTAACCCAGTTCGATATACCGCGACCTAGATTACAACCATTTTATGTACCCATATTGAATGACCTAGCAGTAGCTGGCAGGAACAGTCGATGCCCCAGTGGCCCAGTTCATTAAAGTTCATACTGCGCATGTGCCTCAAGAAACTGAATGGTCGCTTCAATTTTACTAGCTGAATGTTCATTCGGGATACCGCCGGTAACTACAATAACGGTTTGATCAAATATTAATTGTGCAGTGCAGTAAGATAACTGAATCTTGGAACAGAATTTTGTGCCTAATAAGACGATTGTAGCATTTGTAATGATAAATATTTATAAAATGTTTTAAAAGTAGCTAAATAAGCACTTAACAAAAGTTACATTTACAACTTTTGTTTTCATCTATAGTGTTATTCAAAGTTGTTAACTTTAAAAATAAATATTATCCCAAGATAAATGTAGATACAAAAATAGATAAATGAAAGGTACCTACTATGACTTTTAAAACGGACCTCATGTTATATGAACTAGCAACACTGTATTGTTTTACCTATTAAAGAAAAATGGCCGACTCACCTTATGTCAAAACCTCAGCGAATATTTACCCAAAAAACGATTAACATACCTATTTATTCCCGTTTAGGACGTGTGAAACATTGGTTAAGTGACTGTGTGGTTTCAAAATATTTGTAGTTCAGTTAATAATAAAGCAGCTGAAGTAATTCGTATTCATTGGAGTACTGGACAGTATTGAACTGTTGATTTTTATGCACAGTAAGTATTTTCTTGCTATTTCCTGCATACTTTTGTATTAGTCATATTAATAATTAAAATCATCAAATTTATTCGTGGATCAAGTAAACCTAATGGTGCGATGTAAGCGTCATGTTATTAACTATTGTTTTTTTTTTTTAAATATTTTTACATGGACAGAATCTGTATTTTCCAGAAACAATGGTTTTCGCTTACTAATCAACTGGTAGATCAAATACTAATTTAACGTGAATCTATTGCTGCAAATTTAGATAGTATAATATACTAAATATAGACTACTGATTTCACACCAACGTTCAGAGATCGTAAAGAGAATGTAGATATAATAAAATATATAATCGCAACAATAAACTTTGTGTTATAAATGTTTTTGATCAATTTACTATTACAAATATCGAAAAATTATGACTACATAATGTGATGGAAGAATTAAAAATACAAACATTAAAATTTCGCCATCATGTTTTTAGTTTTTTATAAAAAAAAATAATATCAATCGAATTTATAAAGAAATATCAGACGTAATGTGAATGTATAGATATGTTACTCATACATCTGAAGGTCTCTGACACAGAATAACCAAAAGTATCTTTTAGATGATGATTAAGCTTCATTATTGTCATGCCATGTAGGAAAGGTACTAACAAAAAATTACTCATTTTTGCTAAGGTTTTTCTTGTATAAATTTACTTATGACAATATAATTTAATTTATAACACAACAATAGAATGCAGTAGAGTTAAAGTTGTTACAAAAACTTTAAATTAAAGGTTAGCAAATTGCTAAATAAGTTTGTATGTTTGGTTTCAAAGTGCAGAATCAGACCAAATCTGAATGGAATCAGGTGTGTAGATATTATGAATAAGTTGAGATAATGACAAAGTAAAAGTACTCTACATATACAAGAATACTTTAACTAAAAAGTATATATGCAAATATTTAAGGATGGGTTGTGTCATTTTTTTATGTTTAAACAACAATTTTGTAGTAAATATTGATGGACTAATGACATCTCTTCTTGTCACACTCAAACAAAATTATGAGTTATCCTGCTCTTACAATGATATTTGTGTGATTTTCGTGTATAAAGTGTTCAGCTTATAATGGATTTTGTTTTTCTCTTTGTGAAAATGGTGAATGACCATTGAATTCTAGTGATATTTGTTGTAATCAGTGAATAAACCCTACTAAATGCAAAATTTAAGACCCAAACCAAGTGGTGCACCTTCCAATAAGAAGGTGGATGGCAGCAGCTGGCTGGTTTACTGGCTTTTTACTTTGCTTTAATTTGAGATTTTACTTAGCTGAGTAAGGACCTTACTGTATTAATCCATGTTGCCCAATAACACTACATATTTTAATAATAAATACATACTGAATGGGAGGCAGCCAGAGATTTGTCAAATTGCTGTTCTTCCCCTTCAGAGGCATCTTCCAATGCCATGTCAACGCTGGCTTCGCTGCTATTCTCATTAACTTCCTCCTCGCCATCGCTTGCTATTATAAATTAAGATAAAAACTTCAAAAATTGTTAGAAAATTACATACCAAGATATGCCAAATTAATATAAACACTTCGTATATCCCTTAATTATACTAACAAAAATCATCCATATTAGCCAAGAGATCTCACAGATGTAAAATTTTGACAACGTAATATTTAAACTACTGTATAAAGTAAGAAATATTATTGCGTTGAATAATTCAACCCAAATAAAAAGCCTTTTTGTCCTTAAAATTTGACATAATGATAATGACATTGACAAACTAGAAATTGTTGTTTAGTTTGGTTTACGAAGTTAGTTTGTACCTATCTCTAGTATAAAACGCACTCAAGGGTTTTAATAGCCACCTATAATCATTACGATTTGCTAACAACACTGAATGATAAATACATTAATTAGTATTAAATTTTGCAAATTAGGTGGTGTAATTTTAAATAATATCATCATCTCCCTGCCCTTTTCCCACGCATGTGGCACAGTATGACCGTAGTCCATACCGCATAAGTTTTGGTTACAGTCTTTACTGCCAGCCATCTGTCTAACGTCAACTTTCCTGGGGAATTTCAAATAATATGGCATTAGGAAATGAAACACATCTTGTAAACTTTGCAATATACACAAGCTGGAACACTGCTTGCATCTCTGGGCGGGAGCCCCCCAATACCAGCTTCTTCCATTTGACCGCATACAACGGAGAGCGACTTGAATCGTCAACGACCGAGCTCTTACCGATCGGCTCGATTCTCTGGCCTTGCGGAGGGACGTCAGTTCCCTCTGCATT
>DWTW01001478.1:0-12544 GCA_018246275.1 Papilio slateri
GAATTACACTAATACAAAACATAAAATGTAATTTGTTTATTAATGGTAATCAAAAATACGTATTTAACTGATTATTAAAACAAACTAGCATAGTACTCATTTGGTGTTGCGTTCAAATTTCTACGGACTTGTATTTGATTTTTTACACTGTCGAAAAAATGACCATTCCAAATTATTAGAATATTTCCAGCATATATATGATGGAGTTTTAAACCGCTAGAATACGAGCTCCCCAATAAGTGTTGTAAATTCGTTTAAGACCTCAAACTCAGATACAGTCATTTCATATTTTTGTAACAAAAAATAAATAGTCACGATTTATTATAAAATATTTATAGTGACCAAATTATAATTACAAAAAATCGCGGCCATTTTTTACAAGTGGTGATAAACAAAGCGATCTCTTATGCGATGATCACGCGAACCTTCAATAAAATTTAGAGTACTCACATAGTAATTGCAATCTTTACTGTTTCAACATAGAGTTGAAAATCCAACAGAAATAATAGAGCCTAAGGCAATGACATTTTTGTAGGTTTAAAGCAAACCGATAGTTACTTCAACAATACAACTGAGTTAGAACTTTAAGTAGATGTAATAAGAGTTATTTTTGTTTTTGTTTTCATCATGTGGCCTTAGCACAAAAACATTGAGGTTAGATTACGAGTAGTAGCTTTCTGAACGGTCGTACCTTTGTAAAAAAAAAGGAATAATCACAGACTGATTAAAACGAAACGCCCGATACAAAGGTGATATCGTCACAATGTCATAACGTAGAGAACTCTTATATAATATCACAACTAAACATTTTATTATCTATAAATTATCCGAGGCTGTAATATCACAGTCAATCTTACTAGGAATATTGATAGAAGACCGTAAATGAGACTATACAACCTGAATAATTTTAAAAGTTAAACGTTGTAATAAGTGTCTATAGAAAAAAGGTTTTTAACAGCTATCTAATCTTGTTAAGCTTAAATCTAAGGAAGCAATTTTTCAAAAGCTTAGTTTTTGTTAACCTCAAACTTTAAGCCCCACAGAAAGTGGAGAATCACAATTTTTTTTCTCCCTATAGAAGTAACAAAGGTTTTGCTAGTGAACGCAATTAACGTTATTGAGTTATAATATAAAACCTGGTATCACTATTTCAAAGGTTTTTTTAATATGCATTAAATCTGAAATTATGGACTTCAACTTCGGATGATTCTAACACACTCGTTTTACTTGCCCCGTCCATCGTTTTAATTACTTGTATACTAGATTCTACTGAGCATCAATCTAGCAGTCATGAAAGTTAGTTGGAAGGAAACTTTTATAAGTTAAGCTCGTTGTCTTCCATTGACTATCTTTTTTGTATTTGCTTAATTTTTGATAAGTATGTTTAGATAAATAAGTTAGATTTATATGTGAAAAACATGCGTACATACAAACTAAAATAAATAAAACGAGTAGTGCTGTAGAAACAATTTTAAAAGATCGTGTAACGTAAACGACCTATTAGAAAGCACATAGCTCTATCACAGATATTAATCTGTATATCAAGAACAATGCAATATCAAGAAGTGTTTTCGCTTAGATTTTCACAACACTGCATTGTCGCCGCAAAGCGATTTAATGGCCACAGAATCTCACGCTCTGACCGCTGATAATTTATTATTTAATGTTCACAAAGAATAATTCAGTTCGTCGTTTTTATTTTGTACAAAACTAAAAATAGTGACTGCAAATACAACCCCTGAGATAATGACACACAGACACAATCAACGTTATGAAGATTTAACACAGCATTTACGAAGTCTATTTTATGACAAGAATATTACGAAATAATAAAATATGAAGGTGTAAAAAGCTCACCTTAAAATAAGTACTAATGAGTATCGTTGTATACTTTCGGCGAAACATTTCCACGAACAGTAGCAGGTTATAAAACACCAACGGTTTCTACAGATTACAAATAATTCTAACAATTGCTATATTAAGTAACGACAGCAACCTGCGGTTCACAGCAAAGTCTACAAACCGCAACACTAATAAAAGCTAACCGGGACGTCGGTGGCTTGATATTAAACATAAATTACTTAAACCTCAATATTACCCATTAAGACTTGACGAAATATTATCGCTTTTAATATTTCTTACGTGTTCTAAGTACAGTCCTTCGTTATGCAATATAGATCGGTGATCACACCATTAGTCGGGTATTTATAAAACAAGAACAGGAGATTTTATTTTTCGCTTTTGACAAAAAAACAAGAGACACACCGGATATTAAGTAACCCTTTTTCATTGGTATTGGGAATGAAAATTTAAAGATGGCCAGTTCTCTGGAGGAAAGAAAGGATTATCTGATTATTTTGCCCCCAAAACCCCATTGCCAGCCTTCTTTCGGTACGAGGAGAGGCTCCGGAATGTCCAAAGGAACGCACCGCTGCATGTTAAGTGAGCTTGCATGTCATCATGATTGCGTTATAGATGGAAAGATCAGGCTCTAATAAAAAAGGAGCAAAAGAGGAGAGGAAGAGATATAAACACCACTGCTATTATTTTGTGAACCACCTCACATACGTGTACCTTCTGGGTCGAGTGTGTTTACAGTTCATTATAATATCGTATTATCGTGGGTTACTTGTCTCGTCTTTTAGTATCAACAAAAATAAATAAATGGGAAATCAATTATGATAACTACATAAGTGATATTAGATAAAGTTACATCAGATATGTAAATAACTTGTGTCAATATATCTTTATACAATCGAAAGTAAAATGTTACTTATGTAACGTATTAGATCGAGACAAATAACGCAGTGGGAGGTAAAAACCTCATCGATCATTACGATGTAACTGACGGAAATTTAAACATCGCACCGCATATGTATATGTTCACGCCAATCAAGACGTACCAAGTCATACAGTGCAGAACCAAATCAAACGCCTTTCACACTGGTATGTAACTGGTATCAATCCGTCATTAGATTAGATTTATTGGTGATCAATCAGCTTACTTTAACGTATGACTCCCGAAGCGACTGAATCACGAGTGAAAGTGACCAGTTGGTACGTAATGAGCGTGGATGCAGATGTCACCGTCTATTGGTCTAATCAATTCATTCGAATTTATTAGTTTAATAAGTAAACAGTTTTCTTAAGTCATAAAGCCACAATTTTAAACCCGAATACGAAAACCTAAAAATGTCACGAACAGGGTTAAAGCTAGCAGCAACAACAGCTGTTACACACACAAATGGTATATTTCCAAGGGTGGGCATCACGCTCACCGCAGTCCGTATCTGGACTGCAGAAGGTCAAAACTTGACTGCCAAATAATTAATTTAAATAATATTTCCACATGACTAGCTTATACTATTTTCATACATTTGAGAGCCAATTTTGTTTTTGTTTCTGGACCTCGGTCAATTTTTTTAACAGTATCCGGACGTCGATAACTTTTTTCAACTGTATCCGGATCCCACTATAAACTATTTGCCGACCCCTGGTTTATTTGACCACGAATTTATAAAACTAAAGTATAAATAGACACTTCAACAGACAATGAGAGCAGATCATATCAAGTAAGTAACTGTAAATGTACGAGCAAACGTTTTATGTGAAGACTGCTTTAAGTCAAAGGGATGTGGGGTGCCTTTTATCCACACCGATTGTGCTCAAGAGATCGCAGGAGACTGCATACTTCACTTAGCAATTAAATGAAACATGATAACATGATAATGATGGTAACGAGTAAAGTTAACACAAGCCACAATTACTAGCATAATTCGTTGTGTAATTTACGTTTACAGCTGCAAATAGGTGTCTGTTCTTACGTACAATAAATCAATATAGACGTATAGTCTTTATGTCAGCTTGTTAACTATATTATTAATGTCATTAGTCATGTAAAGTCAGACGCCAGCTTTCCACGCGGAGTGTATTCGGTTGTAAACAAAGCGCTTTCCAATGTACGACTATTCAGTATTATGATAGATCACCGTTTTACACAAATTATATAGTCACTGAGTCGAGTCGAGTCGTGTCGTGTCGTGTCGTGTCGTGTATATGTCAATTTTGTCGTAACGCAACATTGTCTTAGCTCAGTTTAGTATCATCGTTATTTTGTTTAGAGTGATAGAGTAATGAGCTATTTCTATTGCAGTCGATAAATTTTGTATAATGAATATTATTTTACTTTTAGTAGGTGCTATTTAACAAATTGCTACTTTATTAGGAGTTGACATACATTTTCTAATTAAGTTCATGCATTACATCAGGTGACATAATTTGATTAACGGTAATCGCCTTGTGGTCGTTCTAATGTACAAAGTGGTTTTGGTTTTGTAAATTGTAAAGAAAAGGATTAAAATTTGAAACATTAGGAGATAGATTCATGATAAAGATTAGTTACTGCCTGCCCTCTAATGAGGTGGTGTCAGAGTTAGTTTAAATTTTGAATGAATGCCACACTCGCAGATATGTTCCTATTCTCGTCCTCTCCGGAACTATTCTGTCTTGTGTGAACTATTCTACTCTGTGTGACGGCTCGTAACACATACCCAATTAATCTGGTGGTTGAAGATATCTATGGGCATTGACACTTAACAACAAGGGTGAACCACTTTTGTCTCCTTCAATAAAATTATTATAAAATCTCATGGTTCAAGTTACATAACTCGTCAGCGTGTCTACTATCTACACAAGTCAAAACAACGATTAATTAACGAACCGATGGTGGGTCAAACTTTTTTTCATCTTTGAATTATGCGACATGAGATGAAAGGTCGTTCGGCTTTTGTACTTTATGATAATAGCCCGATGGCAATTTGCGTCCAACTTTCACTCGCGTAAGAAAACACGGGCAATGTGTAGCTTTCGAATGCGGTAATGAAGGATGGCTTTACGACTGTGCAACTGAGTCGTAAGTATTGAAAAGGAATATAGAAAAAGTCTAAGTAGTTTTCAATGCACAGAAGCCAGTAACCGACTATCATAAAAGTCGTTCCATCTATTTGGCGTAAAAGACGGAAGAAAAGCCATAATTAAAAAATACAAATGCGTACTGTCATTAGTTTAACATTAAGCTATCATGTTCAGCTGGGGTAGACACAGGTTAGACACATTATTTTAAGTCCATTGAAGCATAAAATGTGAACGTTCTTCCAATTTTGTAATGATATAACAATTCAGATGCTGATATGATATCAGATGATAATATTTTTTTTTCATAAAATTTACTTGTCGTGTTAATTATTTAGAGATTGAGTGAACTGTCGTCATAGACTAAAATAATCCAAAGCCCACCACCGACGCCACTGCAAATAAAACTAAACCACGTCTTAGACGAAGCCCGTCATAGCGTGGAAAAAAATATCTGGAACATATCCACCGACCTTGAGCCTCTTACGGAGTACTCAACTCTCGTTCGACTGTAATTTATAGATCGCCCTAGATTTGAAACAAAACATCATCCGACCATAGTCCGACCGTGGTGTTATTTATTAATCAGTAAAAAGGTTGGTTTAAATGAAGTTATTCATTCAAACCAACCTTTATATCTGTGTTTAACACAGATGTGGTTTTTGTCTGCTCTAAAATTTAGATTTATTTAAGGAGAAATATAATTATGCAAAACTTTAAGTGTGCAGAGGTGCACGAGGTGTACGAAGAATGTTAATGTATTAAAAGTAAAAAAATGAAAGCTTTGAAAAATAATAGTCGAACGACTAGTCTTTTTTAAAGCTTTCATAAAGAATAATCAGAAATTTGGAAATCACTTAACATTAAATAATGTTTATGCATATTTAAGTACTTCTTAATTCACAATGTAGATAGATAAAGGTTTATTAAATTACATTTTAAGCAGTTTAATTAATTAAATTGCAAGAATAGCAGACCAGAGGTGGACCGCTAGAATAACGTCATGGAAAGGATCACACGGAAAACGGGGTATTGGAAGACCATTAACACGCTGGGAGGATGAGATTAAGAGAACAGCCGGCGCAGTCTGGACACAAGCGGCGCAGGACAGAGAGAAGTGTCCGTCTTTGGAGGAGGCCTTTACCTGCACAGGGGTTCCTACAGATTAAGTTAAGTTTAGTTTTAGTTTTAACTACTGTTATATTTAATTGTACATTAATTTAGAATCAACATATTTATTGCATTTTTTCGTTCTTATATCTGTAGTTAATAAATTGGATTTATTATTTTATTATTAATTAATTAAATAACACTCTCTCTCTTCAGCCAAAAGTCGTCGTCCACTGCTGGACGTAGGCCTCCCCCATTGATCGCAACAGAGATCGGTCCCCTGCCGCTCTCATCCAGTGGACTCCCGTAACCTTGACAGGTCATCATGATCAGGTAATCTTTAGAAGGTTATCTGCAGGCATCTTTATTTAAATAAAATGATTTATTAAAAATAAATGCCAAGATCCTCAGACGTCATGTTAAAATATTGAAATGCTTCCACGAATAGTTTTTCGATAAATCGTTAAGTAAGATCGTTAAATAAAATTGGTTTTATCTTGGTTGCGGGAGCAAAAGCACGAGAATCTTCAGCGAAACACAAATAGCTAATTCTGACGTGTTCACACTAAACAAAAGTGACTATGGTAACTTATTTCTACTATTTGAAACCTTATAAAGGAACTTATATAAGACGACTGTTATAAATCTAAGAAGTGTTTTCTTCGCGATGCAAATCTCAGATTAAACGTAAAGCCGACTGAGTGTATGCGGTGGAGAAACTCGGTCGCAAATTGTCGGCCATTACGCGTTCGGTTAGGAGGTTGTAATAACAAACACGGCGCCGCGCTCCTTGCCCGGACAAAATGTTTATTTTCAATTTAACGTTACTTATCAGAATAGTTCACTGAAACAAGATAAACGTTACAACCTATATACGTAATCCTGTCTATTGCTGATATGAACATGTGGTCAGTAGGGAAGTTTCTTTTATGATAACAGGTCAGTCTAACATGTCAGATTTGTGTGAGACTGACACATGTACATCCAATATTTCAATAAATATGCCTTGTAACCAAACGTTGAATACAATTTACTAATAATTTAGTCTACTAGTTTTTTTTTACTAATAATTTAGACTACCTCACGAAACGCAATAATTAGTCCTTAGGGATGTTTCATGGTACTATGGTATTTACTCTTATGAAAACTTATATATTTTTTGTGCAATTCTTAAGTTTAAAATCTCAACTACATCCAGGAAAATCTTTAAAGTTCTAAAAGTTAAGGTCCATAATGAACCTATTTTTTTAATTTTACCGGTCACTCAAAAGACCAAAAAAGAGCGTTTTAAATTTAATGTAAGCAATAATGTATAACGTAAATTCTATAACAAGCTTCCATCAGATCGATACGTTGTAAAAAATAGAGTCGAATTGGGTATTGTCAATCGAATCTGGCCCTGATCAAGCGCAAGAGTTCTTTGATATTATTTTCGCTTCACTGGTTTTCAGTTTACAGACTAATTGGTTTGACATTTTTCCACAAGTGAAAGTTGTAAAAGTGTCATCACTTTCAAAATCAGATGAAATCACTTTTCAAAAAGCATTCCCCTTTAAATAAACCACATTCCGCTTATGATTTCGCAAAACTGTGTGCATTTTAGTAAGAGTTGTTTAATTATTTAATTTCGTTTAATTTTATGTATTTCAAGTAAAAGCAAGCAGATTAAGTTGAAAAGTAATTATTGTTTTTGCGTAAGTAATGAAGGAAGACGGCTAAACGACAAAGGATACAGAATACCCGCAATCGACCGACATGTTGCATACATGCATACGTAGAGATGTGTACAAATTGGCAGAGATGACATCAGAAGAATACAAGATTATATAAACTTATACGTTTCATAATTTGCCATTTATTTTGGATTAAGGATCATTATTATAATATTAAGTCACGGAGCAGAATTCATTTGATGTCATGTATGTTGTAGACTACAATGCAACCTGTCGTATAAACGAAAAATATAGGCTCTCTTTCTGACGGCTCTTTAACGATTACTGCTTACTTTTTAAAAGTTAAATTTAGAATTTATAAAGGTCTGAGTAATCTATTAAGCTTTTAGTTGCAATATTATAAAGAGAAAAGAATTAATTATTTATTCCGGATAAACTAAAAAATTAGTGAACCGGTTTTAAAAATTCTTTCACAATAAAAAGCTCTTCTATCAGCGAATTACTTAGGCTATTTATTTATTTGTCTACCTACCCGAGCAAAACGGCCTCGTTTTTCGGACGGGTTTCTAGAGTATTTATAAGAATGGAATGATGTTTGACTTTACGCCGATACTCTAAAATATTCTTAATTCCGAAAGAAGTAATTCAAGTTACGAGAAATAACTTGAACTACTTACTGGGCTGAATCATTATAAACAGTAATCTCCTTGGATTTATGACGCTATATATTTTTAAATCAAATACCACTGGAAAGCGCGTAAAAGTTGTAATAAACCCACCTAGCGCGTGCTAGTAACTAGCTTAATTAATTTGTTGTAACTGCAATGGCAAGAATTACGCGCGTCCCACATAAACTGGCACGATAATACCGCACCTTTCTTTCATTTTTTTTTCTTTTCAATTTCAACACACCCAATACATTTTGTTACGCAAACAGGCTTTCACTGGTCTCTCGTTTATTATATGGTAGTTATTCAAATATGATTAAGAATGCGACGAATGGAATCGATGTGCAATTAGCGGTATGACAGCAAAATTGGAAATAATGTGTCGGACGCGTGTCCCGTGGCGGCTTCAACGCCCGCGGCCAACCTTAGAATAATGGCTCTGCTGCTTCTGTTTGAAAGTTAATTAAGTAAATTACATGATATATAATTGCGTTATAAAAAAATAAACTCGCGTTCAGTCTAAAAAAAATAATAACGACACTCTTTTTAAAATTGTAATATAATATGAAATGCATAGTTCTGGCAGTAAAGTACGGCAATAGATTAAATTATTTTTTTTTAATATATCAGACATCAGAAATTAATTTAAAATGCTGACTGTTAAATAAATGTTCACTGATGCAATTTAAAGACATCATAGGTACCTAAATCTTGTAATATGATAAAAAATTAACATAATAAAGATTCAAGACTCAATCATGCTTTCTAAAAGCCTCTTCGTACATACTTGTTTTTCATATCTCTTCCAATCAACACAAAAGTGCGTTACCGATGTATTAACACGTAATTATATTCTTTATAAAAATATATGATATATATAATATAATCTTATAAATAGAACGAGACAGTTTAAGAGTAGGCGTAACATAGCTTTGCTAAGTGACGCGAATGAGACGACCCATTATTGTGGTATTTGGACACGCGACGCTACCCGTGAACGCTGCTCTACTAATCTGATAACACAATCTAAAATCAACGCAAAATGCTTCAAACCAGTTCGTCTAGGTCTATAGATTTGTGTCTAACTCAATATTATTAATTCCCAAAATATTATAAACTTTATAAATATATGATTGCGTAGTATATCGACAACGATAAAACTTAAAAGTAAATTGCAATACGAGCTCGAAGGACCACAGGAAGCAAAAGCACATAGTGTATTCATTTAGTTTGTTACTTTTGTGCCAATGAACAAGGAACACTATTGTGTATTATTACGTGTTTACATTCCTAATGAGGGATGGCGTCAGGCAGTCTCGACCGGCCGTAAAAACTGTAGCCAAAACCCATACAGTATGGATTACGGTCATATTCCGCCGATCCCACGTAATGTGGGAAAAGGGCAGGGAGATGATGACTATGTGTTTACCTTTTGCACGCTCGAAACAATTTATTGATCTTACCTGAAAAGTAAAAAAATATATATTAATTACATGTATCGTGAAAACAAAAATTACAAACCACTTGAATATAAAATGTTCCCTATATTAATAACGTGTGGCATCGGTTTAAATTGTCCCAGGGCGACGAAATAGATGAGTCACTGCCTAAAATTAGCATGACCGTTACACACTGGCAGTGCGGAGTTAAATAATATCATAGTGTTAATATAGCCAGATGTCATCCCACCCGCCGATTGAGTCCAAGGATATGGGATAGTTGTTGCGTCGTCTACAAGTTATGTTCAATTTAAAAGAACTAATCGCTTCGCTTCTAGAGTCCATTTAAATAAAACAATAAGCCAGTCAGAATTAATTTAATAAAACTAGTAACTAGTTCTTCGTGCTTCGAGTAAATTTCAATGTCGCACGATATTAATAAAATCGGTTCAATAGTTTAAGAACAATATTACAAATCAACATTTTTATTGTAAAACTATCAAAGAATACAATCTATGTTATTGAGGACAACGATAGTAGAGACAAGAACCAGATTAGCCAATAAAAAAAAACAGTTTTCTCGCCTGTTATCTCGAGTACTAACTAGAGATTTTTAAATCATTGGTATCTATATCTTTATTCAATCTATGACGAAACAACAGCGAAGTATCTTACCTGTCTGAAATGTAATATGTTGAATAACAAACTAATATGTTATATTCTTTGCATCGGACATGGAAATCGGGTCGATACATTCTCGCGAGACGTTATCGCGACGTGCTGGAGTACCGATATCAAATCCATGATAACGCGCCATTTGATAAACGATAACGATGTGTACTCAGCGACGACTTTATTGCAACCTCTCGCCCTTTTCGTATCACCGACGATATAATATGCAGATTCTTTGTTACACGTTATATTACAGGAATTAAATAGGTAATGGAAAAGTACATGTTATACGTACAAAACATTAGTTTTAAACAAGTACAGGACGTATAATACCTTCTAGGCAACAGACGGTTACAGCGTATTGCTGTAACCGTGAGTTTACACTGCAGAAAACGTTAACCTAAAATATGTTGCCATCTCTGTTTTTTTTTTTAAAGAGAAGGAGAGAGATGACAACATGTTTTATGTGATGTTTTTTAGCAGTGTAAACTCACGGTAAGCAGTAGAAACCTTCTCATTATTACATGAATTTGTACCATTTCCAAAAAATAGTGTCAAACAATGATTTTATTATTTTACTTTAATTAACTTATAATTATTTTAATTAACTTGATTTAACACTAAACGCATTTTTTTGCATTAGTTGGTGTTGTTTTAAACAGTGTATCAGATAAAATGCTTTGAACGAAACGTTACTTCGTTGTGTTATATGATTTTTTTAATACCGAATATCATACACCTCTTCACCTTAGGATTAGATTATAGGTTTCAGACAAGCGTTTTTTTCTACGCCTATACAGTCGTTTTGGCATACGCACTTACACCTGCATTTCGCGCTTCAAAAAGCCGGACCCGCGTACTCTGTCCGATACCAGCGTGTTCGCTCTAACCTGGCCAGTCAGTAAGTCAGTCGCTTGTACGAGCCTATAAGCGCGTTCGTACGAGTTGCACGCATGGCAAACGGCGCGTCTATATGTACCTACAAGCGATTCCAAATACGTGCTTACACGTGCGTATAAAACGCTGGTCTGAAACCACCCTTACATTAACATCGCAACGTAGCACTGGCTTAAAATCTTTTACATTATGGTTTAATAAACGATTTATTCATTTGTTATAATCGTAGGAACTCTTGAGGAAAAACAATATTTTATAAAAACCTTGTTAACTAATATTAAGGGCAAAAACAATTAATATATACGTGTAGATACATAATAATAGCATACTGTAAATAAAAATCGGTGAAGATAACGGCAATCACTAGTAGTACGATGAAAACAGAAACAAAAAGGTTGCTCGCCATCTAGCTATGCCACAACTAAGCTTGCAAGTTCAATCGAAAGAAGCAAGGTCGTTATTTTTCGACACTGAAACTGATGATAGACGTTTTTAAATAAATATAGGCAAGGCGATGCAGTGATCGATTAGTTGTAAACGATACTGCCAACTTATTACTTAATCGCGGAGCAATTTGTCTTTCGAATACGGGGTAAATGTAAGACTTTGAAATCTCCATATAAATAAATTAAGCAATAATTATTAACTATCATCATGAAAAGCAGAATTTTAATTTACCGAAGTTTCTCGTTTATAAGCTAAAGTATTTATAATTCAAAACACGCAAAGCTCTAATTAAGTACACTAACAATTTTCAATTTTCTTACAAACGATTGATTTTTGTTCAAATGGTTCCGGTCGGATCGACAAAGGTTATGAACAATGTGTTGTAATTGATCCTTGAATAAGTTCCCAAATTTTCAATTCAAATTAGCGTCTCGCATACCGACTGCAAAATTACCGTCGAAAATGTTCTTAATATTGATAGGTAAATCCTACATACATACGTACACGTTAACTTTAAAGATGCGTGTTTAAAATTTAAACCTAGATAAACATATTTAAAGTATTAAAAAAAAACTGGGGTTTTCGAAACGTCAAGATAAGAATTGATCAATAACAATAAATAGATCATCGCAAAGACGAATAAAATGGCAAAATAGGTTGTCAAATATCTCCCTTCCGCCTTTTTGTCTTTTGAATTTCGTGGCTATGTACAAAGCGCTACAGAGCT
>DWTW01001479.1:0-12543 GCA_018246275.1 Papilio slateri
TTGTTTTAGTTACTGAGGCATTAGGATTATTTTAATACTCTAGGATTTCATAAGGACTTGCTAAGTTTGTGGAATAAGATAGATAATAAGTTCATAAGAATCCATAAAACAATTTTTTTTAAATCAATAAGTTTTCTTTTTTGACTTGGATACCAGTTACCAGTTTTTTTGCCATTCATTTATTGATTATTTTTATTTTTATTACATTACATTATTCTTACTTATCCTCAAGGAACACCTACATCCATCAATGAATTGTTAATTCATTCACTCCCATTTATTTACAGTAACAAACTAAAACTGATTACAATACAATAATGATATACTTACATACTACAGTTATTACCACTCACTTGGCAAAAGAAGAATAAAATGGCAACACTAAACTAATGGAGTTAAGGCAAAAATCAAAAAAGTTTTCATTTATAACGTTTTTTTATTCCGGCTTTAACTAGTTAATGTAATACTTTGAAAAAACGTAAACAATTATTGGAATTTCTTTCGTATATAAGTCACTTTTAGACGCTCAAATTTAAGTCAGCTAAGATTTCGCCATTGTTCTTTCAATGTATGATCATTCAGTGTTACCATACGCTTAGTCCTCGATTCTTCTATTTTAATAGCGTCTACTATAACAGTTACTGCAATGACAAACAACAATTTCGAGCTATTGGGACACCATTGTGATACGATTTAAAAATTGTTTACAAGGTTAACGTACAGCACTTGATAAAAAAAAAGTGTGGTGTCGTGGGACACTGGATAGGAACGAAGTTCCTTATTATAAAAATATTAACTTTAAGTTCTATTCGAGATATAAAGAAAATAATTATTCGGGTATACATTTTTTATTATGATTTTTTTATTGATAAAAAAATTATACAAAGTTCATATGTTCGTATCAACTTTATTTACAATGATTTATAAAAAATATGTAATAATAATATACAAAGAAACAGCTATCTATGGAATGATATAATAATAATAACCGTCATCACGTACACTATACATTAGACGCCGACGACGACGAATAACAAAAATCTTACGTTACGGACGTTTTTTCCCGGTTAGGGTACCCCTCGGCATCGTCCCATAAGGAACTTCGATCCAAAAATGTTAGTTATCAAGTTAACCAGCATTTAGAGATCCCTATATTTCCGGCATTGATCATATCGCAGATATAGTCAAAATAAACCCATCGAAATTGATGAATATTAGTGTATTATTTATATCATAAGGAAAATATAACAATATTTACAATGACGTCACATTTCACGTTTCCATTTTGAGGTATGTTCGCGAAACTCCTATAAAGCGCTCGTTGGCTGTGTCTACGCTTACGAAGCCAAAGTGGTCGGGGTATCGGCGCGACAGGCGTGTGCTACCGGTCGCCGGTACTAAATAACACTGTCACACTAGCCTTTGCCAACACCGCCTGGATGGTATTATGCAGAGCTGCAATATGTATATACATTATAGATATAAATATATATAATATTCATCCTAAGTCTTCTGTAGGACAAAAATATACCAATATAAAGCCTCGTATTCATTATGGGACAAATATCCCGCGACACGTGCTGGAGATGTCGGGCGACGTTGGGTGATGTCGACCGTCAAGTCTTTCAACATTACGTGACTTGTTTGATTCGACATATAAATGTAAATTTTAAAAGTTTATGTAAATTTAAATAAGCTACAGGTCAATCCCTAGCTGTTCGAGCGACATGGATTGATCGATTAATTAATGTGGTCGAAAAAAATTGAGAGCCAAAATTTCTGGAGACTTCGGTCGACATCACCCAAAGTCGCTCGACATTTGCCCCTAATGAATACGAGGCTTAAGTTACTGCGTGAGGATAGTTTCTGTAAGTGACTGCAATAGGCCTTACACAAACGCAGAAAGGTCCAGCTGCATCCTCTGGAAGAATCTAGAATAAACTTCTAGAAGTCGACTTTTATTATACTCTAGAAGGAGCTAGGGCTAGGACGTGATATTATTCTGCGTAAATTCGGACTATAGATTGCGAGTAGATATTGTTACGTTCTGTGTGCTTGCTGCTACCATAGATCTGCGTACTACTTTATTTATTGCCTATGCCACACACACACATATATATATAGTGTGTAAGTGTATGTATGTATAAGAAGTAAAATTTTGGTAATATCTTTAGGATAGGTTAATGCGACAAAGAATCATTATAAATTAGAAAAGACTAGTTATCTTTATAATGTATATTTTGGTGTAAATATAATAAGGTAAATAATATTATGCACCAAATGTATTAACTTTAATTTCCCTGCACTGGGACTTGGGGATAATTATGTATCCCGTTGTTATTGTTTTCTCGACGGAGACGAGGTTGGATATTCTAAAAATAAATATATAAATTATATTATATTATGAGTACAATAATACATAGAGTTAATAGATAAGCAAAGTCAAACCAGACGGTATCCTCTCGGAATATCAAATGGCCGAAGGCTAGGGATAAAGGCAAAGGAACGGGTGAATAATTCGGGTATCGAGGACAGTTGCTTTCAGCATTTGGGCTTAGGTCATTGTTATGCTACATCTTAGATTCCAGTATTAATTGTCGAATTCATTCAGTTTTCTTTTTTGTACATTAGTGTTTATTGCAGAGTCTGTAATTTTAACTTCCACTTAATTGTTATTTGTGAGTGCAAAGGGACCAACTGAAAACCAGCGCAGGGATGGCTTGGGTCATTCCCGCACACGCTGAGCTGGCTACCTCTTGCCACACTTTATTTGTTGAATTTGGTTATTGTACTTTATATTTTTTTTGTTTTTTTTTTATAGAAGAAGGTGGCAAACTACTTAGCGGTACACCCGATATTAAGTGACCGCTACTCATAGACATCTGCAACAAACTAATGGTCATAAATAGTTTCTTTCTTCCTGTCATTTATCCGTAGATTGTAAATAAATCTGTCCGTTGCCAGAAGGATTGATGGTCGCAACATTAGGTTGTTGTAATTCTACCAATATGCTAAAATAATTCTAATGATAAAGATAATTTAGTCAAAATAAATGTCGAACAAAATTCGAGTTATTGCATACCGTCGTCCCGCGCCTGCGCACCTTTTTGTACAATCCCGCGCCGTATTTCGGCTGCGCGCGCGCCCATTTATCTCGGCTATCATCTGAGATACGGGGGCTATCCGCATCTTTATGCGCTTGTATCAGATAGCGGGAGATACTCGCCAAAGCTCGCTGATTAGCCGATACCATTTGATAGGAGACGCTTTTCGATTCATATTTTATAATGATCTACTTTTGGCGCGTTGATATGCCACAGGCTATCTGCGGATACGGCCGCTAATAATTTGCTGGTATTTGTTGTATCCATTTAAACGAAGATAATTATAGGTTTAATATGGAAAACTTTGAAATGACTTACAGGAAAAAGTAATACTTCATTAGCTTTATACACATACTGAGACATCATGTCTATGATTCTAGTAACCTTTAGGTCTGAAGTCTACGTGTGTTTTGATATACGAACAGTTGTCGGTACTTCCATTCTACAATCGTCTAATTAGGGCTACATTTCAAAGATTCTAGAGAGACAGCCTTCAAGGTTTGTCTTACACCATATTGTGCTTATCATCTTTGTGTACATCGATTTACTACACCATATTTACTTATCATCTTTGTGTACATCGATTTACTACACCATATTTACTTATCATCTTTGTGTACATCGATCATGTTTAATATTTCTTAGGGTCACAGTATATCATCCGTGTGTCCTAAGATGTGTTTTATAGACACCATTTCTGCTACCCATGTCTTGGAGTGATATCGATTGTAGGTTGTTCTAATATTGCTCACTAAATGTTTCAAATAGCTGGAGAGATTCAGCGAACCAAAATTTTGCTACCTTAAAGCGTCCAACTTTTAGATAGTTTAGCAATGAATGAGACGATATTAAACTCGACTCGACGAGACACTCCGGAGAAGAATACGATTAGAATGACACCTCAATCATCAAGCCGTGTAGGTTGCTAGGTCACAATGAAACGTATATGCATATATTTGTACCTACCCTCAAAAAATATTATTTTTATGGAAGTAGGTGGCAAAGGAGCAGGCCGGTCACATGATGTTAAGTGACCGCTACCCATAGACATCCGCATCAAGCAGAATCATCAAGCAAAAATTAGTTGCAAATGCGTTGCCTACCTTTAATGGACAGAGAAGGAGATAGACAGGAAAAAGGAATAATTCTTCTTCCTATTCATCCTGGATGATCATCATGGACGGAGAGGCAGTCCAATTCTCTTCCCCCTTCCATCCTATCCTTTTAGAAAAAGATGGGAAAGGAAAGAGGACTAAAAGAGGACCTCCGGCATCTCACTCATCAGACGAAACGTAGAATACTTCTACTTAATAATATATAATACTTCTACTGTCTTCTGTGAGAATACCACGAGTATTTCACCGGTCGAGCCGGCCCGTTCTTGCAACAGATGTTGTCGTTGCGGACTCTACCACTGTTAAAGCCTATATACAACCTCCTGTCCTAACCTCCTGTCAGTCGGGAAATAACTATGCAGAAAAACCGCATTCTATTATAAAAAATAGCGACTATCAAAAGTTTTGTAAATAAGTAAAAGTACATCGATTAAAAAAAATCAGTGTCGATAGTACCTGTATCACGTGTGGTCTACGTAAGTTGACACAAACCACTAAATACGGACAGACGGTAAGCGGTCCACTTTAAATACGCTTATCCCGTCGATCTACAGTTTAATACCTTCTCAATCTCATCTCGATTTGATATCAATCGGTTCTGGATTGACGGGCACAATCAAAGTACAATTAATTAGGCGGAACGCACAATGAGCGGCCGCTCGTGATGCGGCGACAACGCTGCTACAACTTTCGGGATTTAGATAGCGCAGGTTCCAGTAATGTTTATTGTGATTTGTCTTTATATACAGGGTGTTACATTAAGTATTACTTTAGTCATTGGACTACTAGGCCTAGAAACGTGAAATCTGACTATAAGGTGTCCTTTCACCATGCAGAATCAAGAAAAATCAAACCCTAAGGGGAAGAAATCCTTCATGTATACTTGATACTTGTAAAGCTTTGATCTTCTAATTTATCATTGTTATTATTTGAAGACATAGAAGGAAGGAGATGAAAGAAGATGGGCATCTTTTAGAATACGGCTAAAGCTAATTCTAAAATTAATTCTAAAAATTGAATTTTGAAATGTTTGTCGAATAGGCACCTGATTTATATGACATACTTGTGACAATAGTTTTCGTTTTACACACTTCCGAAATTCATCGCGATTAAATTATCATTATTTCAACATAAATTCGGTGGCGACCATAGCTCAAGATTGAATCAGTCAGTATAAGCTGGCCGGTGCATTCGTCAGGGCATCGGCTATATATTACTGGGGACGGTAGGTTGTCGCGACATCGCTTTGTGAGAACACCCGCCGCTCGCAGCTCGCTATGCCCATATGTATGTACCAATGGCCAATTATATGCTTAAACTATATTTTACACTGTACTTCTTATTAACTGGTGTACCGATAGGTGAAGATTAGTGTTTTATTTTTTTACGCGCTTTATTAGTTTATCTACGTAGCTATGTAACGGAATCTTTCGATGTAAGTTTCACTAACTTGTAAAAATAAATGATAAAGTTTTTTAGCATCAAACTATTGCAATGATTTTTATAACATGTTTATAATGCTTAATAATTGGGGTTTACAGTATAACACTACGGCCAGTGGTTAAAAAAGGAAAATCCCCGCATCAGCACCAACTTTCCATTTTCACTAATATTTATTATATATTTATGTTATAAAATTGGAAAAGTTTTGTGCTCCTGGTAGCCCACTGGATTGATTTTATGACTTTATTTTAATTAAATTTAAATACTAATGGGGTTAACCAAAAACATGTCTGACCATACTGTACAGAGGTCCGGGCGTAAGATCTAGTCATATAAAGGACCGATGGCAATACATTTTTTACATTGTTTCAGTCCTGATCAGGACTGTTAGGATAAGAAAAAATATATAGAATATTTTTTAAAATTTAGAATAACGCCACCTAGTATTAATAGTAGTTGTAGAAAATTAAATAACATTAAAACGCAGTTTAATAGATTATTAATTGCAATCTTCGTGCCATGAATGACAACTGTACAGTACTGCGCGAATGTATCCTAAATTTTTATACATTAGATGCAAATGTAAGTTTTTTTCCACGCCTTAACGACTCGAGCGATCACTATGAAATTTGCCACACACATTGTCAGGACTACGGGGACATAAGGCAACATTGTGCCGAAAAAAAAACCTCTGGTGCTAAGCCATCGGCAACCGCTTGGTAGTTTTATAATTAAGAATTTAATTCCTCCTTTTTGTAGGAGTTAACGTGAAAGTGTTTTTCCCTAGCAGCTCTCGGGTTATTTCGAAAACTCTCACACATCAGACAAAAAGCAGAAGTATAAGTATTCTTCTTCGCGCCTGTATTCTGTGAAGCGGTAATTCTCCGGTCGAACAGAAACATTCGTACAAGAGCTGCTGCTGGTGGCTCTACCACTATTAAATGGCTAATTAAAAATACTAATTCTACTAAAATTTCCAATAGGGACTCTACCTAAGGTAATTATAATATATTTTTTTTGTTAAATAATATTTTTTAGATGGCGTCACACACTCAACAGTTAGTACATCGCTTCTAGTTTCTCTATGGTATTGTCGATGCGCGAGTGCATCCGTTGTGTGTAGTACACGGCGTCTAGCCGCCGGAAGTAATTATGCAATAAATCGCCGGCGCGAGCGCAACCGTGCCGCACTCATTTGCATACGTTTAGTTGTGCGCATCCCTGTCGACTCCGCTACTGACGCTCGGACATTTGTTATCGTACAGGAGTCGCTGTAAGGCTTGGCGGTGACCATTTTAGATTAAGAAACCAGAGTGCGTTTTGATACTACACCTAAGACGGGAATTGTATTCATATTCTACGAGCCACTTGCAAGATTTATTTGGCGAGGAGACTATTTTTTGGTACGGGGCGGGAGGAGGAACATCGAAATATTCCTTGTTTTCTAGAAGAATGACAGGGTGTAATGGGGTGGTATTCTATTTAGCCGCCATTTTCGAATACTGATTGGGTCATTACGATATTCTGGCATCGTGGTATTTCCCCGAACGTACCGAATCATGCAACATCTCTGTCATTGCATTGGTATTTTATGGCTATATTAATTCTTATGAATTACATGAATTTAAATATATACATATTTTCAATTTTGCACGTTACGCACACAGGGCGCGCGTATATAGTCCGATAATAAATTACGCACAGGTTAGGGCCCCCGGCTTCATTTACCCGACGGTCGCGGCGGTATCGGCGCGCAGGTATCGCTGATAGTGGCGGCAGATAAATATACTAATGACGCGCACAGCCGTCGGCGGAGCTCGCCCGCGCGGAATGAAAATGTTGTCAATTCGTGCCGACTCGGGGGTACGCAACCTTTGTTTTTGGCTACGGTATTTTTTAAAAGCTGCCGGGAGTACACAGCTATGGACATTTTTTGCCACTACATTTAGTAGGATGTTTTGTAAATACAAATAGTGACCAAGAACCATTGATAAACGCAGTAATAGCCACTGGATGGGCCGGCTCGACCGGGGAAGTACCGCGAGGTACTGTCATAGTGGAAGTATTTCATACTTTTGCGTTGTGTGCGGCATAATCTTCGTCGTAATCCTAGTCTCCCCTATCTCCCCTTTAACATTAACGTATCTTATTGTTACGGGTTTCTATGGTTACCGATTGATCACCTAATATCGGTTGAATCGCTTGCTAGCTAGTTTCCTTTTTCAACCGTATGTTTACCAAAATACATATTGTTTGTGGTCTTTTATGGTGGAGTGGGATAGACCGACCGGCAATTGAATGACATAGGAATCTCAAAAAACATCACTTACGCGTATGCATTGCTACTTTTACTGCATGCCGATGTATTGAGGAGCATTGGTACTTCCCTAGTAATGTGTCTGAAAACTTTCATCGCTCTTTTTTCTGAAACGTGCCGGCTTATTTCTGCAATCGAAGTAAGAATGTCATTCGCCTGTACAAGGTAGCGTCCAGTTTAAATTAGCTTTCGTTGTAGGCCGGGTAGGGAATCTGCGAGCGCCCATTAACATAGGGGGGATGCTAGCAGCCGCTCGAGATTTTCACTTAAAAGCCTGCCTAGACGACGAACCCGCAGCGAATAGCCCGCGCGTCGATGTGCCTGTCTCCATTGTGCGTACTGTTATAATTTTTGATATTGTAGTATGTTTGGTAGTGAGATAAACAATGATAACAATGGCTACCCGGTTTTGACACAGCAATTAGATTTGTTAGTACCAAATGTGACTCCGAGACTAAGTTTAAAATTTTATGTGATTTTATCGGAAGTTCGTTAATATTTGTCTCGTCAACTCCTGTACTATAGATTACTTACCCATTAAGCTGCCTTTGAAAAATAGTACAACCAATCTACTATTTACAAGTTATGAACAGTATTAATTACTACACTTTACTGAGAAATACGACGCCCGGAAGTCGAGTTAACTTACGTTATTTGATTTAATATTAAGGATATGTTTATAACAAGTTGTTCGTGCCTAATGTCCTCAGGTGTATTGCACTTTTGAAAATAATTATTAATCATGTTTATTTACTAAACTATATTTTTATAAGATTGTTTATAAAAATATAGTTAACTAGCAGAACAAAGCAGACGTAGTCGCATTTGTTTTTGCGTAATAAAATTTAAAGAAAAATCTTGAACTCGATACCAGCGGCATCTACCGGGTCCCCTCTTCATAACGAGTAGATTATATATCAATCGCTTATCAAAATCTTTTCAGATTGACATTTTGATTGTAGTATGGCGATTCCTTGACGTATTAGGTGAATGGAAACTGGTCCTATCGCTGTAATTAGGCCTCCATTGACAGGCTATCCCGTTTAATTGGTTTGGAATGTGAGGAAAATGGATAAATTTAACGTCAGGCGAGGTTTATCGCGGTTTGTTTACAGGAAATGTAAAGTGGATGAAAACTGAAGCACTTTAAGTGCATTTATTGATTACAACAGATAACAGGTGTAACAAATAGTTCATATGTTAACAATGATAAGAAAAAGGGCGTGTTTCGCTGGCGTTCTTAATTTAATAATTTTCACATGTATAAAATTCTAAAGTCAAAGTTTGAATATGACGTTTGCGTCTTTCTTCATAAAGAACATGTTAGGCGTTAACATATTGCCCCCAGGATTAAAATTCTCCCCTGGTAGCGGAACAAAACGATTGTAGGCTCTTCGCAGGGTCTCCGAAGAAGTTTGTACGTACGGTACACGGGCTACGTTATCTGAGCCAAATACAATTAAATAATGTTTAAATAAATTTTCGAATCTTACTCATGTATCCCTTATATGAGTATGTACTTACTTACTTCTAGATAGGCCTTTGGACAGTGGTAGAGCTCGCAACAACATCAGTTGCACGAATGACCAGAACATCAGTTGCACGAAAGACCAGACCTCACAGAAGACAGGAGTGAAGTATAAGTATTCTGCGTCTGTTCTGATGAGTGTGGTGCCAGAGGCCTAATTCTAGTCTTCCCTTACCCACCTTCCTTTCTTAATATGGATAAGATGGGAAGAGGAAGAGGATTGAACGGGGAGAGGATGGATAGGAAAAGGAAATATCCTATTTTCCTGTAATCGCCCCCTCTGTTCTTTAAAGGTAGGCAACGCAACTGCAACGCCTTTGCTTGTTGTAGATGCAATATATATGGGCTATGGGTAGCGGTCACTTAATATCAGGTGTACCGCTTGCTCGTTTGTCACCTTCTTCATTAAAAAAGGCCTTATCTTCTTCTCTTTCTTCTTTCCTTATATGTCACCAACATATTATGAACTTCAGCAGCTCATAATCGGACTCGGCATTGTAAACTGTCATCAAATTGTGAACTGAACGAATCATTCACCCTTTGCCCTTTCCCCAAAATAAAAGTAACAACCGCGTTGTTTAATTTTTTAAAAATCTTTAAATCCATAAAACTACTGTCTGAATACCTGCTCACTGTTCCAAACTATGGTAATGTTCTAAGAGAAAATATTTGTATTTAATGATAATACCGTCGAACCGATGTTACTCGTTGTCATAGGTGAGCGACGGAACACGACGGAACACAACGCGACGCGACGCGGTGCGATATCATGCGCCGTAATGCGACCGACCGGCATACAACGACTGCTTGATATATAAAGACAAGTGACAGGTTTTTTTTATTTTTTATCTTTCAATATTGAAATTCACTCGGGCGACGCCAGGCACGAGCATCCACTAATAAATAAAATATTTAAATCCTTCCCACAAATGGTATTAAAATTTTACGATCACTTATCATTCATTCACAAATCTTTCACTCGGCATTCGAATAGTATTTTATCTCGATGCAAATCAGTGAAACATAAGTTTGAGGTGATATCAAGAGTTATGTGGTCATTGATGTCTTTTTTAATATCTTGATAATATATGTCGCCATTAGTGACTGCATATTTTGTGAATTTGATTCGGACAAGTCCGTTTAGGTTTCGCTTCAATTCTAGGAGGAAATGGGTGACCACAGACTATTAAAATGATAATTATAAGATGGTAATTGATACGTTTATTAATTGCTGTATTCTAAAAAGAAATGATTACTATTACGACATAAACAAGAGGTCAATAGAGTTCATTTAATAAATGTTTTATTAAATAATTATTTTATTAATAAATATTTTATCTTTTATCTCTTGTTTGTATTAGTCTCAAAGGGAGCTAATAAATGTCTACTAATGTTATAACAAGGTTGTATCTTATAAAAAAATGTATTTGTTTGCGGGGGTAGACCTAATAAAAAATGTATGGACGGCGTGAAAGATGACGGAAGAAAGTACGAAAGAGGTGACCACAGAGGTGACGGTTGATAAAAAGGCGTGGAAGAAGAAAATGTGTTGTGCCGACCCCACTTATCAGGGCAGGATGATGATAGCAGTGGAAAACTACATTATCCAAAAGTAACATATTTAAAAAAAATTAACGTAAAATGGACAAGGAAGATGCCAGGAATGAGCATAGTAACAAAATGAAAACACTATACAATTAAATATCCCTAAATATTCAAACATAGAATAGTCACCCTATTAATTATACTGATATTTTTACTTAACCACTCTAGGAATATGAATCAAAACGTATAAAAAAATATACTCAAGTTTTTTTCAGACACCTGTGTGAGGGGAATATCGAAACTTGCGATGTGGCTAAAGAAATCTCGTTGTTAGCTAAGGGTGGTCTGACGAATTTTTTTTTTTTTATGAATTCGTAATTTATTTATGAGATTGACGCGACGTGTCGATTTATGAATATTAAAGACTCTCGTCTGACGCTCGTAAATTATGTATGCATAGTTTACAACGGATTCAAACTAACCAAAGACTTTTTAATCTGTATATACATTTATTTATATTTCTTTTGTGCCTATATATATGACTGAACTCCTCTAAAATGACTGCACCGATTTTGATGAAATTGTTTTGTATATGTTTTAGTGGGTCTCAGGATAGTTTCACGGTGGCAGAGCCCGCAACAACAATATCTGTTGCACGAATGGGCCGGCTCGACCAGTGAAATACCACGACCTCACAGAAAACATGCGTGAAGTAGAAGTATGCTTCTGCGTTTCGTCTAATCCTCCAGCACCTAACACATTAGACGAGGCCTCCAGGCTCAATTACAGTCCTTTCCCTGGGGAATGGAAAGGTGAAGAGCATTGGACGGAGAGGGTATGAAAGAAGAAGGAAATATCTTTTTTCCTGTCTAACCCCTCTGTCCATTTAAGGTAGGCAACGCGTCTCCGATTCATTTGCCTATGTGTAGCGGTCACTTAACATCAGGTGACCCGTTTGCTCGTTTGCCACCGTCTTCCATAAGAAAAAAGATAAATAACGGTGGTAACATAAGATCGAGTAAATCGTTTGTTCGTTTACTGCCTTCTGTTAAAAAAACTTATATTTTAAAACAAAACAATTATTTCCCCTAACAAGAGCAAGTGTAAAACAAATAACTACTATCTAGAGGAACCACAAAATGCTCAGAATGTTAACAAAAATAAAAAAGGAGCAGTCTTCCCTTGGCGTATATCAGCTAGCTCGCCCGGCATCTAACTTGGGAACTGAAGTAATCAAGATTCCTGGCGTTATTGCTTGTTTGTGTAGTTAACTAGCAAGAAAGCAAGGCGAAATCCTTTTGCCAAGTATTCGCCTTTAATTTTAGTATTATTTTAGATTTTATTACTTTCTTTTTGGTGCGGAGCATAAGGTTTACAGGCGTCTTAAAACACGATACGCGACTTTTACTAGCAACCATCCCCGGCTTTGCTCGGTTAGCATAACGTTAATTATTTATAACCAGGAAAACGCGCGACGTCAGAGTAGATAAC
>DWTW01001480.1:0-12543 GCA_018246275.1 Papilio slateri
TTTGTTCATGTTCCGATATCTATAAATATTTATCAATGTTTGTTATAACAGTTTACAGAAGACTTAGGTTAGGCATTATAACTTTTGTGGTGCAGAAATTTTGGAGATCGTAGTCTTTTTTTGTTATTGTTAATTGCCTAGAACACGTGAGCCATTACGCTCCTCCTACAATTGCACAGGCTCTGAAGACCTGAGCCCTGAGCGGGTTGTCACTGGTGGTGTCCCGACGTGCGTGTGACAATATATAGCTACTCTATTTACTTGCGTAGTTAAAGTTATTATTTTTTATTGTTCTGTACTATTGAATTTCATTTGTGCAGTTGCATTTTTAACTTAATATTATATTTTAATTAAGAATCAGTATTTTATGGCATTTGTTTTTCTTTTACATTAGAATCGATGGATTAGTTATTATTGCGATACAGCTGGACTGATTTTGAACTGATTGAAAAAAGTAAAAAAATCTTCGAAATCTACTGTATATTTGTCAAATATAACTGGCTCACTCACTCATCATCGCACAACCCAAACTATTAGTGCTACAATGTTAAATTTCTATATACATGTGTTTCTTTTATTGAGTATGTAACCACTAAGGAGTGTTTTTGTTTTTTTTTTTATTTTAAGATAGGTTTTAGGAGGGTCGGAAATACCAAACAAAATATATCAAAAACAACCAATCGGTTTTGAAAAATTCCTTTCGCGTTCGACAGTCTAATTATTAAGGAAGGTTTTTTTGCTACCATCACGTTACTATTTTCAGCAGCTGAGTATAAACAAAAAAAAAGCAAGCGGGCAGATGTTATAACATAGATAAAAATTGAACGATAAGTACCAAATTTAAAGTAAGCGCTACAAGCGCGCACCGAGCGCGTACCGACGCTTCCGGCCAGGCGAGGCTTAATATAGAGACCGCTAGATGGTGTTGTGTTGGATTTTAGTTTTTTTTTATATTGTTGCTTTTTCGCATATCTGTCACACGCGTCGGAACTGTTATTATTGTTGTTACATTTAAATTCTCATGTTCTTTATAAATAATACATAATAAATTAAAAGACTTAACTCCTAATAAACAGCTGGACCGATTTTTATGTGATTATTTTTTGACTTTATTTATACTATATTCATATTATTTATACTTCAAGTGAAGAAGATAAAAATGAATGCCGGCGAAGCCGCGGGTAACAGCTAGTAAATAAATAAAATCCACCCTTATGTAAGCTAACACCTTTTCTATGTTGATCAAAAGATGGCAGCACATATTCTAGTTAGTAAGCCGCTTTTGTTCATCGCGCCCACAAAGTAGGTAAATCTCGACGGCAACACAAAAGCCTTTAATAACCATTATCTTCATAAAATATGATGAAGCGCTAATTGTGTCTAGAATATAAACAGTGTTAATAAAACGTCTGACGTAATAGACGATCGAATTATGTTGGGATTTAACTGAAATAATTTAGAGCACATTGCTCGAAGGACGGATAGCCGATGGGGTCAAATAGTTGGCACGCACAGACCGAAGCAGCGTGGGTAAGTCTTCCACAAGAAGAACGATTCGATCAAGGTTGCGGACAGTGAAAGACCTCTGTTTATGACGCTCCTTAGGGAAAACCTACAATAAATGGCCCAGCTATATACTTTTTACCGTAGGTTATAATGCCCAACACAACTCGCAGCTCTACTGGAGATCGCATAATTTTTTAGTTGTAAAAACATTAAGAACTTATGAGTCTTGGCTACAAGTTTTACATGAAATGTTTTGGTGGAATTCGCTTCGATTATACTAATTCGCCTTGAATACAATTAACAAATTAATAATTAAGTAATAAACTAGATTGGCTTGCCAGTGTCGGTGCGAGAATGTCGGTATCGAGGCAATTACTCCGACTTGTCTCGTGCAATCTGCATTCGGGATTAGGACGCTCGTTTAGTTTTACGTACAGCGCAGCACACTGCACTTCAATTCCGTCGAGTCATAAACTTGAATGTGTTAATTTAACAGTATAAAACACTAAGAGATATTTTATGTTTATTCAAAATACTTCTATGATTTTTTTATACAATAAGCATTTCAGACTATTTTTTTAAATATGTGTAACTTTAATAGTATAGTGCCTACTCCTTATGACTAATTTTTAAATTTTGTAAGTATGTGTTGGCCCAGTTCTAGCGGGGAAGTACCACTAGTAAAAGCTCCTCATAAAATACGGGCGTGAAGTAGAATTATTTACACAATTATCTTTTCTCTGATAAGTACTGAAAGTCTCATTCCCCAGATATTTCCCACCTTTTTGGCAAACGAGCAGCATAACCTTTTACGTTACACATCAACATCCGTGATAATCACGCGAGTATTCCGTTGCCAACCTTTTTAGGAAATATCTACAGGAGCACCGGCCGATTAGCGGTCGTCAGTACGGTTTCCGTCAGCGTCGCTCAGCCGGTGATTTTCTAGCATACATAGCTCATAAATGGGAGGAGGCAATCGATGACAGGGAAAGGGGATGTTGATTTTAATAGCCCCAAATTCATATTAGCACTGAGCTGGCCTTATACTAACAGACGTGTTGTTTTCAATAAATACTTGGAATGTCAAATCACGAAATGCATTTAAAAAGCTTAACAGCGTCATGCATATTCAAAAGTTGTTTCAAGAGCTCCGTGTCTGTGCATATAATAAATTAAATACGTACACACGCAGTTAATTGGCTTTGTGTGTACGTTCCTGACCTAGTTACGATTTCAGCTGTTCTTTTGTATTATAAAGGAAAGCTATTTTAAGCTACGTTGCGCGATTAAATTTATAAAAATGAGTCGTGAAAAATGCACGCGACGCACGACTTACTGTGCAGTGGTAGTGCCCGCAACAACAACATCTGTTATACGAATGGGCCGGCCCGACTGGTGAAATACCACCACCTCACAGAAGACTGGCATGAAGTAGAAGTATGCTTCTGCGTTTCTCTCTCACTCTGATGAGTGAGGGCACCTGCAGGCCCAATTTCAGTCCTCTTTCCCGTTTCCACCCTTTCCTAATAAGGATTCCTATCATTATTATTCCTAATAATTCTCATCCTAGGAAGGGGAAGAAGAATTGGACGGGAAGGGGATGAATAGGGAAAAGGATATATTCTTTCTCCTGTCAATTAAAGGTAGGCAACACATCTGCGTCTCATTGGCTATGGGTAGCGGTTACTTAACATCACGTGACTCGCTTGCTCGTTTGCCACTTTCTTCCATAAAACAAAAAAAAAACAAAATTAACATAGAAATTAGGTAACAGATAAAAGTTAGTGCTTTGAGAGGTTATTCGATCTTGTAAAACCATGTAAGATTATCGAGGTATGTACAAGGTACACACAAAGAAATTTACATGCACCATACCTCAACGTATTCCAAAGTAAACTCGGCAATAGAGATTTTAAAACCAAGTTAAATTACTGAACAGTTGTATTTCTTTTTTTAATTTAAATTAATTATTATTTTACAGTAAAGATAAGTAAATACAAATAACTCATACGCTCGTATTTAAGAAGTTATAAGTACGCAAACAAATACGTAAGTCAATTCAAGTCTTAAAACGACGGTTAGCTTTGATGTTACCGGTGAGTCAGTGTCACACTTTTACGTGACACTAACTCACCGGCGCATTTTGATTCCTTTGATGTGTCCCTTTGTGACGCCGACGGCAGACACAAGTCAAAAGCTTTGACCCACGAATATACCAGTATATCTTTCTATATAACTGTGTTTCAAAAATTTCGCTAGATTTATATGGCCTAAGAAGAGAATTAAGAATAATCTGCCAAAAAAAATTTTTGAAAATTATTCGGTTGGAAACTTTATGAAACGGACGTTTTTGTTTGTGTCACAGAACACAATAAATACTCTCACGAGTCTGGTCTGTGATCAACTGCGTCTGAGAGGTTTATTGTAATGTGTGTGCAATATTTTATTTATAAATTTCAAAATTATTTTTCATACATATTTTAAAACTTTTTTCGTGTTTTTATCTCATTATTGTTTTATTTTTCTTCGAAACCAGATGAAAACAAAACGCGATTTTCATTGTCACCTTTTATTTCGAAGCATTTTGTCGTATTATTCGAGCTGTCATAGTTTTATTTCGGATGATACTAGAAAGCTGAAATTTCTTATTTCAGTCGCAGGAAAGCAGTTAGCGTTGATATATCAATCAGTCAGATTTCTCTTTTACATAGAAGTTATTGATAATGGTGTAATGTTGTATCGATTTATATTTTAGTAGGTATGATTTACATTTCGTAATGTTCTAAAAATCTTCTGTTTATTCAAAGAATGTACAATTTATAAATATATCTATATAAGCCTCCGTGGCGCCATCGGCTAGCGCGTTCGGCTGTTAACCGAAAGGTTGGTGGTTCGAACCCATTCAGGATTCGGTCTCTTGTAAAAAGCACCACTAGCATGTATGTTGGTATAAAATGATATAAATTTATTTTTGCAATTTGAATGCGCTAAATAAATTCGGTGGCTGTCAAGGCGTTTTAGCATTTAAAGGACGCCATGAAAAATTGAAAAATGTTTTCATATGGCGAAATTTTTGATTCGTTTGACACATAGCATTTACGCCGGTGCTTCAGAATGCTCATTTAGATAATGTCCTGATCGTTCTAAGGGAAGGAAAATTGTGCGAACAGATTTCATTAGAGGCTAAACAGTGCGAATCTTATTATATTTAGTGTATAACAAGGTTTTTGTTATAACAAGGTGTATAAAATATTTTCCAGGAGAAATGTCACAATTATAGTAAGTAGCTTTGAGATTTAGAAACCCAAATAGCTATATCGTATGTATTTCACTTATCAGTAGATATGTATTTGTTTAAATTTTTTATCTATTTAAATGAACGATGGAAACAAAAATAAAAATAATAAAACGTATCAGTTATCGTTTGAAACTGAGACTATTTTATCCTACATCATAAATAAAACTTAAATGAAGCATATTTATCGCAACCGGGTGGCCTCGAACCACCAACCTTTCGGCTAACAGCCGAACACGCTAGACGGCTAGACTAATTTTTCAACATATAATGCAAATTCATTATCGTTATTTTTCAAAAGGTCATACCAATAATTTTATTTATTTATTGAAGATCTTCTCTGTAACCAACAGCGGTACCAATCTGGTCTACATAAGTACGTCTAAGCTGACCTCTGCCTCGTGCCTGTGACTTGGACTCACTTCTGCAACATAAATTTGTCTCATCACTCTCTATCTTCATTCCTCATATCCATTTAATGGATAAATTGTTTATATTCTAAGTGTACTTTCTTTTACGAATGAACTAAAGATAGATATCAGAAAAATGGTTTTATTAAATATATATTTTAAAAAAATGAGTCCTATTTAAAAATCGATTTTGTGGATACGAGGATGGATACGATTATTTCTGCTAAGGTAAAATCATGAAAGGGCGGGGGTATTGTGTTGACCCCTTCCCGTACTTATTTTAGTATGATTCCACTAATTTAAACAGGTCTTACTTAGAGCCAATTCATTTATGGAGCAAAATCCGGCGCGTAGTTTTATCATTGTTTGTAAATAAAAAAAAAGAATCAATATCCCGCCCCCGGGTGGGCTCGAACCACCAACCTTTCGGTTAACAGCCGAACGCGCTAGCCGATTGCGCCACGGAGGCTGATACTATTTTCTATTTAAACATAAAACGTTTGTTTGTAATTGTCGAACGGAAGGAAAGTTATCTTTTAATAAAATAAATTTTTATATTTAATTGTCACTGTTAAAGGTATCTTATATATTATACCACACATTGCAATGCATTTATAGGCATAGGATTTACTTCAAATTCGGACTTTTGAAAATCAAATTCGGACTTTTTCATAGGAAACTTTATAGAAAGTTGTCATGGAAACGCTCAAACCTGTAAATGTACCCGCTCGTGTGCTGTGAATATTTTTACACACATCTCGACTTCACGTATCTGTTGTAGCACGCATTTGTCAAGTAATTAGAGATCACAAATAAAACTAAGAGTTATAAGAATGTGTGTGTTGTATGAATATGGCTGTTAAAACTGTAAAAGTTGTAGTTATAGGGGAATGAAAATTATACGGCAATTAGTATGTCATTAATTAATATAGAAAAACATAAAATTAGTTTTATTCAACGACTCAAAACACTTAAAAATAAAAGAGCTAACACATAACAGCTTTATTATCAAAAAATAACGGTCGACAATAAAAGCTGTGGGATGTTTTAATGTTCTCTCCAGAGAAGAGATAAGGATGCAGGTTCGTTTAGACGAAATACATTAACGTGTACAACTTCATACACACGTTTTAACGTCATTGAGAAAAAAATAGCTTGTTAGCTTTACTCAACCTTTCTTGCTTGTGTGATGTTTAGATATTCGTAACACTGCTTTAACTTACGTTGTCCAAATACAACATTAATTAAACCAGTTTTACAGTGGTAGAGCCAGCAACTACAATATCTGCTGCACGAATGAACCGGCTCGACCGGTGAAATACCACGACCTCACAGAAGACAGGCGTGAAGTAAAAATATTTCTGCCTTTCGTCTGATGAGTGAGGTGTCGGAGGCCTAACCTTAGCCCTTTTCCCCGTCCTACCCTTTTCTAATAAGGAAAGGATGGGAAGAGGAAGAGGATTTGACGGGTGAGGGGATGGATAGGAAAGGGTATTCTTTTTTTCTGTTGTTTCCCTCCTCTGTCCTGTAAGTAGGCAACGCATCTGCAACGCATTAGCTTGTTGGAGATGCCTATGGTTAGCGTTCACTTCATATCGAGTGAACCGCTTGCTCGTTTGCCACTTTCTTGTATTAAAAAAAACCTGAGCGTGTAAAAAGGGAAATATGCCATATTCCTTTTTTACCCGTCTGATTCAGGAGGAGGGTTATTTTTTTGCGCGTATGTCCTTTCCATTGTGACCTCCTGTAGCCTAAACGGCTGGACCGATTTTGAAGAATGAGATGTCATTTGATTCATATTCTTCCCCGGAGTGTCTTATTTTTTAGTTTAACTTACTGAGCTTGTTACTAAAGTGATTAATTATTGCTACAATAAATCTATGGCGTAAGATAAACAACCACGGTATCACTAATCCATACAATTATGGAACATTTCAATAAAGATACACTAAAAAAAAGATTCGCCTATAGCGTTTAAGATACGCCACGTATTGATAAATGAAACAAATAATTATTATCTAAGTTATATCTAAAGTCGAATGATTTGTAAAAATATTTAAAATTCAATATTTTATATTATGATAAAATTAATGATTATTTTAATGATAATCGAAAATTATGTAATCTAAACTTCTACACTAATATTATAAAAAGGAAAGATTTGATTGTTTCTTTAAAACAAACAGGCTCTGAAACAAAGAAAAAGAATCCTACATTATCCCTAATGAACATAGGCGATAGAATATTTTCAAAAACTTAGGGATCTGTAGGAAAACCTCAATAATGTAATCTAAAATGTGAAAAAAATACCGAAAAAATTGTTATATCACGTACACTGCGGAAATTATTGACAATAGAGCAAAGTGATGCACTACAATTTTATAGAGGACATCAATATCCACAAAAAAGTCCGGGATATCAAGTGTCTAACTATTACAGTTATGTCACAATAACTACTTTTTTATGTGAAAAGTAACGGCCCGGCCCATTTTTGTTAAATACCCGTGTGAAGCCGGGGCGGGCCTCTAGTAGTCAATATAAAAAAAAATGACTGGCTGTACGATTTATTGACAGTTTAATGGTTTACTTTCTTTAAATTAGTCTTATGCGCTATGATACACCGGAGAAGAAAACGAATCGAATGACACCTCTCTTCAAAATCGATCAAGCTGTTTAGACTACAGGTCACAATGGATCGTGCCATATATGTATGCATACATTCATGCATACATTATATATACCCCCGAAAAACGTTAACCTCCTGGGTCAGTCGGGCAAAAGAAACAAGATATTAAGATATTTCTTCGGGCCGATTTAAAAAAACAATGAAACTGTCTTTATTGTAACATGGTACAATGAATGAACTAACATTTAACTACGAGAGATTTACAAGTTGCGTGAAACTCTAATCCATATTATAGGAATATAGTTTCACGTTTTGTAGAATAGGGTAAACTTGCATTCTTCCACTTGCTTAACTTTTTCATACATATGTATATGTTTTGATATAAATATGTACGAATATGGATTGGGTACATGGGTTATTGCTTATTCCTATTACAACAATTTGCTGTGATGGTTAGAGAGGATTTAGTCACACATTTTAACATGATTTTCATGTAAGAATCAAAAACACGTGACAGAGTATCAGCTAGTCTTACGTGTTGGTACACGGTTCAGGTACACGGTAGGCATCACACATATTTACTTCGTTTTAGATAAAAGGCAAAAATTAAAAAAATACTGCCCATTACCTTTTTCAACTTAAGTTCGGTAAGCATAGTGAACAACGATTAAGTTATTTAAAAAAAATTATTTATTTTGTATATTAGAAGATTTCACTATCTATCAATATCTATATTTATTCTTCACAGATATTTTTTAAACATTATAACTATACTTATACATAGAACCTAATTTTTAAATTAATATATGTATGTATATTATTATATTACAACTTCATAACATTAAATTTCTCAATAATCATGATCAAAACTATTAAAATAAAATATGTATTACATTTCACATAAAATGCAAAAAAGAAAGTTTATCGTCCACATCAAGGAACCAGTAGAACGTATCGTATAAAATATGAACCAGTAAAAGTGAAGCCAGTCTTCTGTAAACACGCGAAATATTTTCTAAATAGCTTACTCAAAAAATAATAACATTGTACAAAAAATTAACAATAACAACAAACAAAATATTAAACAAACCTTTAGGTCTTTGTCTTTGCCCCATTCGTCTATTTTAAACTTCTCGAAGGTTTCGGCTACCTTTCTATTCCTTTCCTCCAAACTCATGATTATAAAAAAAAAGTAATTAAGTCAAATGCGATACTTTCCCGCCAACAGCGGCTGTGCTAAACGCAACCGGTTCGTGCGAAGCGGCGATACGCGCGCTGGCTTGCAAACCACTGACACCAATGCCTATACTTCCCCACGACTACATTTATTTACATCGAGCGCATTTCCATTGTCATTGAAATAAAAGTGATTATTTTTTTTCCTCGATTATACCTACGAAAAAATAAGTACTTACCTAAATTGCAACTATGCTTGATTGCCTTTTAAAAAAATACATTCAAACTTTTTATAGAATTAAGAAAAAACTTTTCTGTGCTTTTTGTGGATTTTGAAAGACCTAGTTCGCCTTTAAAATTAGAAAGAGTGAAAGAGAGAGAGAGAGAGAGAGAGAAAGTAATTAATCCGAGGACATATCATTCATTGAATATCTTCATAAGGATTCAAGTGATTATGGTAAGTAAAGGTTTTAACTTAAGGATAAGGATAGTCTCAGGTGCATTGCCAGGCTTTTTGCAGGACGTGCATACCTTCAAGAGAAGAGTGAATAGGCTGTTGATAAACTAGTGCATACCACTTTTCGACCACTTTACCACCTAACATCAGGTGGGATCGTCGTCAAGTGCTAATTTATTAATTATTAAAAAAACAATTTCACACATATATTCTGTGAGAGAGAGTAGAAAAGTTGTTACGCTGATGATCGGATCGTATTTTTGTCAACGCCGGATGACTTGCATGTTGAGATAGTAACAATAATAACTGAGTCACTAAAAGATAAATAAATCTATATATTAATACATGAAGAGATAATATTGGGCACATTCTTAAGAATGTTAGGTGAACAAAGGTGTGTGAGATTTGACATGGTTAAAGTTTCTGTGGCTTTTGACAGAAACTTGAAGCTGAGCAGCGCCAGATTCAGTAAGAGGGTAAGGGGCCTTAGCCTCTTAGAATCCTTCTATGACAAATTTTAAAGTGACCTTGATAATCAATACTGTAATTAATTTTTAGCACTTTTTTATTGCACAATTTTTATTTCACAACCTTATTATGTGTGAACTTTTCTAATTTTTACTATGTTAAACCCTCACGAGGCACATGCCCCCGTCCAAACGAAAATCCTGGATCCCGCCATTGAAGCAGAAAATGCTAAAATTTTAATACTGTTACAAATATATGAACTAAAACAAACATAAAAGGTAAACTATATCAGCTTAATATTAATTAATACAAATACAGGGTCAAATACCTCGGCTCACATAGATCGCTTCCGGAGATCGCCGGTACCATTAAAGGGTTGCTGGGATTTTTCGAGGAGCTGGGCTGGTTGGAGTGATCCATATCCTACCTACTACTGCTACTACTACTAATTAATACAAAATGAAATTTTATATATTGTATTTAAAATTTTATGTTTTATATATTACTATCTTATCATTATAATTTAATGTAAGAAGAAAATTATATTTTTTAAGAGAGTACAAAGTATGACAGAGAACAAAATAAATACAGAGGGTTAAAAGATCAATCCGGAGAATTAGTTTGTTTGCTTAAGGAATATGGCAAGCATTGTATATTTCTTTAGGACATAGAATAGGAAATTACTAGAGGAAATAGACTAAATGAGATGCTGCAATATCTACTTTGAGAAGTGGTATTAAATATTGGAGCACAAAGTTAAGGCTAAGGTGTTTTTTCCATTAATACTAGTGACTTAATAATAGAGTTCAAAGTTAGGGTTGTAACAGAGGCCTTTTCAATAGATGTGGAAGCGGATGCAGAAGGGAAGGGATGTGTCTATGTGGAGGTTATTGGAGGCAGAGGCTAAAGTAGAAGTGAGAAACAGATTAATTCTTGATTTCAAAGTAAAGTTAAAGTAAAGAGCCAAAAGATTTTCAGTCAAAATTGTAGATAAGATACAAAATATTTATCTTTAGTCAAAAAAGAAACTTCATTGGTGACCAAAATTAAGAAAAGGTAAAAATAATTTGACCTATAACCCCACACCTATTTGCTGCCCGCATTCCTGACTAACACAAGAATAATTGACACCACTGCGCTTGCAATACTCAGCTGAGTATGAACGAAATGTGTTGCTTAAATAATGATGTGACTAGAACTAAAAGAACTAGCTTTCATTCATTTAGGCATGGTCAAAGGTTTAGAATTCCATAATATTTTTCTATATAACAAATATCGATTACATCAAAATGATAATACAAATCAGCACAGAATAGTCTGAACATTCTTATTTTTACTTTAAAATCTATAAGAGTGTCTCGAAAATTCTTCCAACAATGTTATGATCAAAGTACTAAGGTTAATCTAAGTCTAAACCACTGCTATCTATTATAATTTTTACCCTAAATATTACCTTTTTGAAATAAAAGAGTCTGGTGCAATTAAATAAAAAATAGTCAGTCATGGGGACTGTCAAGAAAAGTGAAATATTAAAACTTTGCAATAACTGTATTATTTTTTTAAATTTTCAAGTTAATTGTAGTCTTAATTACTAACATTTCATAATTTATAAATTGTAAAAAGTTAAAAAATCCAGAATAGTAAGCCCAGCACTCGTGTTAATAAAAAATTATAAAAAAACGTATGAATTAGCACGAGTTTCTTTCTTTAGATATTTAAATTATTTTAGTATTAAAATATTACTTTTAAGGCTTTCTACTTAAAGAGATTTAAATGAATTAAAAAGTACACAATATGCTAACTAGAATAGTTGCAGTAGAGTAAGACAAGCCCATCTATTAAATAAATAATACACATAATATTAACATGTTGGCAATACAAACCTATAAGTTTTGCCCCTACCAAAAATCACTTAATGAGGCTAAAGAAGTTTTCATTAAAAAAAATCTAATTATTAATAATAAAAACATGAATCTCTGATGAAAATCGACTTACCCTTTCAAAACAATTAGATAATTTTAATAGAGAAAACTACTGTTAATATATTCTAACTTAAAATCTATATCTACAGTAATTTCAGTAATGAAAAATATTAAATCTTAGCACTGAACATTTGTAGAATCAATAAGCTAATGTAACTAACTGTAATATTATAAATTATTCAAGACTCAAACAGAGTTGGTTTAGACATCTAAATGACATATTAATATTTTTTGTATATTACATGGTAAAAATTTTAAACTCTGGCCTGGTTTGGATGGGGTTTATTCCTTTCTTTTAATACCACTCCCATTGAAAGGAAACACACTGTTCCTGAGAAAATTAAAAAATAAATTTTGTCAACATAGTGACTATTTCAAATATCTTAGAGTCGCTTTTGATTCCTGCCCTTAAATTGTAATATGCATTCTATTACATAATGCAAGCTTATCTCTTCTCTTACAATAGTTATGGGGAAAATGTACAATATTGTTAAGTAAATGTAAAGTATAGGAGTTATGGAGGGTGAGGGACAGAAGAGGGGAGGTTGGTGGTCCCCATATTAGCCTAGCCCACATAATATTTGTTAGCAAGACCTAAATATATGCCAAAAACCCTGTAG
>DWTW01001481.1:0-12542 GCA_018246275.1 Papilio slateri
ACTTTTACGATTTTTTCATTTTTTATTTAATAAAGTCTACGTTGGACCAAATATCGTTTTGAAAAATTTCCTTAACGATCTGTATTAAATTTTAGATCGTGTTTCGTAATGAACAAAGCTCAATTTGTCAAAAATAAGAGATGCTGTACGCATTTAAACTTCAATAGCCAATAAGGGCTAGTTTGGACCAAATACAATAATTTGTTGCTTGGGACTTATATATTTTGAACCTTATTCCCGAGGAATAAGGTTTAATTTATAAATACACGAATAACTTTACTGTATTTTTTTAACTTATCTGTAATGCAATAAGGTCTTGTTAAGACCAAATTTAATCGATATTAAGTTCTTTCTAACTTAACGAACAAACTGTAACAGATTTTGAACCTTATCAATAAGTAATAAGGTCTCATTTCTAACTATTCATACAAGTGTAGTGTGTGTACACTGTATTTTCAACCTTATCTTATATACGATTAAGACCGTTTTGGACCAAAATGTATTTCAATATACAATTTGTTGGTTTGAACTTGGTATAAGCCTCATTTCATAAAAAAGAGGTTTTAATTAAATTTATAACTTCACTAAATTTTCAACCTTATTCAATAAACGATAAGGGCTCATTTAGACCAAATTCACTTCTTACTAGTTCACCGTACAACAAACTTGGACCTTATGTTCTACAGAATAAGATCTAATTTCTAAATTCACTGATAATTGCACTGTATTTTGAACCTTATCTAATAGCGAGTAAGGACTTGTTTGACTTGATAGCTGCCCGCAGTTTCTTCACGAGAGCCGCCGGTTGTATCAAAACGGACACTTCAGTGCCGTGCATACTGAGGCGGTACATTTCTTCCTCGCCACCCTGAAGATATCAACATGAAGACAGCTTTCTAACATTTCAATTGAACCGTAACGCCTTAGGGCAAGGACGTTATCGGCGCTCTTTTGGGACGACCAAAAATAAAGTCACTAAATCTCTGATGTACAAAAAAATGCTCCTTAGAGTCATCTCCATTTGGCATCCTCCTGGGAAATTCCTCTCGATTATACGTCCATATTTGATCCTAGGTAAGTGGTTTGCTGAGCTAACAGGGGATCGTTAAATGTTATATTAAATCCAATATAAGTCGACCTCAGGTCTATATGATCAATGATATTACATAGGGTTTATCTTGGTTCAGAAGGGCTTGCTATATTTCGCATCCAATGTAAGTTGACCTCCGATCTATATGATCATTGATATTAAATAGGGTTCAGATGCGATTTATAGGTTCGTGTTGGTCGTGTCCATCCGACAATTGTCGGTATAAGTTCTCCTGCACGCCCCCTACACGTCTCACTTTGGCAACATGAAATTCTCTCGTCAATCTTTCATTCATCCTTTCAAGATGGTCTCATAACATACTTTACGTACCTTAAGCAAGTCAATGGGTCTATTATTGACCTCGGTGACGGCCCACTTTCCCTGCGGGGGGATTCCCGCACGGGACGCACTGGACCCGCCCACCACTGACGTCACCACGCACTCATTGTCCAATTTTATACCTGGGAGAAATTAAAATACTTTTGAACCAAAGTATGGGGTTCTATATGTTCTTCGACTGCGGCCGGGATAGTTAGCGCTGAAAGCCCAATAGTTAAGGGTACGGCCTGCGGAACATGAGGTCGCGGGTTCGAATCCGGCATTCGACTATTGGCATGAACCATAACCATAAATAGGCGTCACCTTATACTTTTCTCCATCCTTTCTTTTTCTCTTTTTGATTTCTTGAAGTGTATTAGTCCAGCGAAAGAGGGCGCTGTAATTTACAAGAAAATGTCTTTGGTGTACACCCCGGCCGATAGGCTGGAACATTCTGTGTGAACGCTTCACTCTCACTTTTGGCATTAAACAAGTAAACTAGTCTGCGCGTTTTATTTATAGACATGTTATTACTTAATAACGCCTAAGTTACGAGAGCAGCGCCCTCTATGGAGAAAAAGAAGACTCGCTTGCTCGCGGCGTCGATATCACGGCGGACGAGTACTAGCCCTGGTAACTAGTTAGCTAACAACTTTGCAATGTATTTTATTAATTAAAACCACTAATATAACTTAAACTAGTCTATTCGTTTATCTCGAACAGACATATCATTTCTACTGTCCTCCACAGCGGAGAAGAGAAGAGAAACTCAAAAGCACACCATTTTATAGCACAGTTAAATCAAAAGGGTAGTGTAATGCTGGCAACAAGAAATTGTTAAAATAATAGTTAAACAACTTCACTTTAAAATTTGTCACGCGAGAATTCTGATGATTTGATGGGTAGGGGTCTTTAGCCACCTCTTTCTTACGCCAATACTCCCCCTCTTAAGTATTTCAACAGTGATAGAGGCCGCAACTGTTGCACGAATGTGCCGATTCGACCGGTGAAATACCACGACCTCATAGAAGACAGGCGTCAAGTAGAAGTATTTCGCGTTTCGCCTGATAAGGTGCCGAAATCCCGATTCTAGGCCTCTTCCCCTTCCCATCCTTTTCTAATAAGGATAAGAGGGGGATGGATAGGAAAAGGAAATATCGTTTTTTACTATTTATACTCCTTCTCTGTCCATTAAAGGTAGGCAGCGCATCTGCAACTCATTAGTTTGTTGCGGATGCCTGTGGGTAAAGGTCACTTATCAGGTGAACCGCTTGCTCGACTATCAAGAAAAACCATATCAAAAGAACTAACCTATGCTCTCCTTGTCACGTTTGCTTAAGACGTATATTTTCCCGAGCGGCACCCGGTGGAATAATATGTCAACCTGTATTAACAAAACCCAAGGATAATTTTACACAAACAAATTTCACTAAAGTTTGAGATTGTCTTGTGACATACGACAAACACACGTAATGATATGTACTGAATCTCTGCCTACCCCTCTGGCTTACGGTCGTCAGCGAACCCACCAGCTATCACCATAACTTGAATTCCGGTGACAGCTAGTTGTCAGCTATGATAGTGGACTAGTAGGCTAGAGAGCCAGTGGGCTACTAGGCCAGTGGACTAGTATACTCACAAGCGGAGTATGCGATGACTTGAGCAAGGTCCTAGCGTGCGCCGCACTCGTGGGCTGCGTGCCGGCCAGCGCGGCGACGCGGTCGCCCGTCCGGCCACCGCATCGCGCGCCGTTCACGCCCCATCTAGCTATCCTGGAATAGTAACCACGAAATATTTATTTTAACTGAGCGGGGTGCAATATTAACCACGAAATATTTATTTTAACTGAGCCTTTCACAAACAACAATCCTGGATTAATCATTACATGTATACGTTCATATATATCCATTAATCTACTCACCACACATGGCGCTCGTAGTCTACGAAGATCGGGGGGTCTCTGATAGAGAGTGAGGCGGCCACCGCCGCGCCCCGGCGCTGCTCGGCGCGCAGGGCGGCGGCCTGCCGCGCGCGTAGCGGCGACATCACCCCCGCCGCGCTCACGGGGTGAGGGGGCGAGTGCCCTGGGGATGAAATATTATGAATGAGATCCACCATATTCCTTTATTACTACCTGGATACAGACAGACCTTGTCCAATACCTTCAACAGTACATATTGAAAACGTATTGATATTAAGTAATAATTCTGCCGCTGTAATTGATATGCATCAGTGATTTCTTAAAATCTTGTTTTTTTTTTTTTATAGAGGCAGGTGGCAACCGAGCAAGCAGTTCACCTGTTGCTAAGTGACCGCTACCCATAGGCATCCGCAACGAGGTAATGAGTCGCAGATGCGTTGCCTACCTTTAATGGGCAGAGGAGGGGAGGATAGACAAGAAAAAGCGATTTCTTTTTTATCATCCATCCACTCCCCCCAATCTAATCCTCTTTCTCTTCCCATCCTTTCCTTTTTAGAAATGGATAGGAAGAGGAAAAATATTTTATTCGGCCTCCGGCACCTCACTCATCAGACGAAAAGCAAATTGCTTCTACAGGACGCGTGTCTTCTGTGAGGTCTTGGTATTTCACCGGTCGAGCTGAAACATTCTTGAAACAGATGTTGTTGCGGGCTCTGCCACTGATACACTGTGGTGTAACAGTGTTTTTGTGTGGTGGTGAGTTCATCTCCATATAAAGGTGAGATACAAGATAAAGTATTACCTTAGTAAGGGGGATGAACTCACTACGACAAAAACATGTTTTGAAGCAATCACCGCTGCCTGTAAATATCTCCAACCAGAAGAATTTTAAGTTAATTCTTACCATTACTAAGAGAATTGCTTCTTCTTCTGCTGCTATCGACTCTTCCTTGAGGTCTGGACCTGTGCACGACCTTCACTGGGGATGTTATTGCCCTGAAAAAAAAAACAACACAGTTTTTTTTCTTCCTGTCCATTCTCCACTTTATGTGTGGTCGGCACAGTACGACCGTAGTCCGTACTGTAATAGGTTTTGACTACAGTTTTTTTACGGTCGGCCGCCTGACGCCAACCCTCCTCGATATATTAGTAGAATAACAAAATTATTTACTTATATTTCTTTTAACCATGTCCAAACAAGTTTTAAGCTTGGTTGAACATGGTTCACGACAAGTCGAATCGGTCAAGCGTGTGTGCGTAGATATATAAATGTGCCAAATATGTGCGAAAAATGAATTCGTAATCTCTGCTTACACCTCTGGGTAACAGGCGTGATTGCTCATTTATTTATTAATTTACTTTCTACTACCCACCTATCTCCCGAGTCGTCCAGTCGTGTCGGACTCTCCTGTCGTTTCCCCTGGCCCAAGCCTCTAAGCCGGCTTAGTAGGGAAAGTTCTGTTAGGCCTCGCTTCCATATCGGCTTGGGCGGTGCTTCATTCCTTTCTGAAATCGTTACAATGATTTTGAATTCAAAATAAATTTAGATAAATGATATGACCTATGGTTGTAAATGATAAATTATATTACCTATGGTTCTCAGGGATAATGTAGGATTCTAATGGTGAAAGAATTTTTCAAATCGGTCCAGTAGTTTCAGAGCCTATTCATTACAAACAAACAATCAAATCTTTCCTCTTTATAATATTAGTATAGACATTGTTTGTTATTTCATTTATCATAAGTTAAATATGCGCTCACGCCAGTAACCCAGAGGGGTAGGCGGAGATCACGGATTTCCATTTGCGCGATCCTGGCACACCTCTCTCGCTTCATCCATACACGCTTGTCGGTTACGGGTACTCCTTATCTTATCTTATTTATAAATCTTATCTCCTCTCTTCAGTACGTCACTAATCTGATCGATATAAGTCCCCCTGGGACGTCCCCTGCCAACTCTGCCACTCACTTTTGCAACATAAATTTGTCTTGTCACTCTGTTCTCATTCATCCTTTCAACATGCCCGAACCACCGAAGCATACATTTCTCAATTCTAGTCACAACATCCACTTTTATGCTACACTTTTCCCTTACAATGCTATTTTTAATCCTATCATTCAGAGTCACGCCTAACATACTTCTTAAGGGTAATTCTAATATACTTATCCTGCCAAACCCAGCTCTCACTTCCATAACAAATCTCATTTGTTCAAAGTTCATTCGACGTATAATAAACTTGATATTTTGTTTTCTTCATGTAGGGTGTAAGATGCTATAATACAATGATTATGTAGGCTATAGGCAGTTTCCCGAAGCGTCAAAGCTCATAAATATTAAACGGATCATATTCAGATTGCTACAAGGGTATTATGCCCAAGCGCGTGTTAAATTCATACAGAGCTTTCTCCATGCAAATTACCTTAAGCTGGATTTTAAAATGTATTTGAGAGCGTTGTTTGATGGTGATCAATAACAATAGGCTTAGGAGCAATATTTGTGAGAAAATTTGTTCATATTACGTCACGACCATCATAGCCCTGTATGAATATAAATAATACACCAGTCCAAATGGTAGGGTTGCTACCTCATCTATTTGAACTGTAATAACACTAGTTAAAAATTCAGTTATATGTACGTAAAACACACCCCTGAAAATGTGGTACCAATTACCTCTTGAATTGTGTGTTTAAACTCGATAATTGTATATATACTTACCACTACACTATACCAATAACAGAATAGATAAAAAGTACTTTTATTAAAATCATAATTGATAAATTAAAATTAAACATTGCTTAAATTTTAGGTACATATGGTAAATTTTTGTAATGAGCATCATGTTGGATTAAAAATATACCTAGTTACACCGCAAATATTTAAAAAAACTTGATGTTGCCCGCGGCTTCGCACGCATTCGTTTCTTATTTTTCTCGCTAGAACTTTTTGTAACTTGATTTTTCGTATTATTGCTTGGCATTTATAGGCGAATGTCAAAAAGTTGTTATCGGTTTCCATGGTAATGTATGACATCACAGTAACAAACGGTCAAAAAGTTGTTATTGTCCTGTCATACATTACAATGGCGACCGATTATATTTACGTATCTCTCGGGAAGTGTTTTTGGGATAAAAGGGATGTTTTTTAATGGGAGAAGGTGGCTAACAAGCTAGCGGTTTACTTGATGTTAAGTAACCGCTACCCAAAGGCATTCGCGACAAACAAAGGAGTTGCAGATTCGTTTTTTATCGACCTTTGACCTCTTAATGGACAGAAGACGGAATAGACACGAAAAAAAATATTTCCTTTGTCTATCCATCTCCTCCCCGTCCAATCCTCTTCCCTTCTTATCCTTTTTAGGAAAGGATACGAATGGAAAGAGACTAAAATTGGGCCTCCGGCTCCGGTATAATGTTCTTTTCTGTACATGTGTGTGCAAAGTTTCATGATGATCGGTCGAGTAGTTTACATGTGAAAGCATAAAAACTAACAAACAAACAAACTTACATTCGCATTTATATCAAGTTAGGGTTAGGATAATAACCGTAGTGTATATGTAAGATATTATTATAATAATGTTATCCATTAAAACATTTTTTTTGCGTAATTTACTTTTCATTTATACCTAATCTTTTTTCAAGTTAACATTCAAGTTATAAATTGTGAGACGCTTGATAGGCGGTATTTAACTTTATCCGCGTGACTATAATATACGTTACCATGACATTATTTCACACCAACTTTGGTAAATTCCTCACACTGCGTTCGCTATGTGTACTTGTTAACTCCTATAAGGGAAAATTAAGCAGTTGTCACAAGCTATTTTATTAACTGTATAGTTAATATAATAATACGTTAAATTCCAACGATCCTTCGGTCATTATAGTACTGGAATATACGATGAGGCACTTTGACGGGCGACTACCGCGATCTGTTTCAACGTCATGAATAAAACATTAGCGTTGTTGTCTTCCTAGAGAAACGGATATGGTGCAGGTTGTTCGTGTCTTGCAAATTCTTATTAAGATACATCATTCGCAGTAGCTGGACAGCTGGTATTCGAACAAATAGTTAGTGAACACATCCTGTGTAAAATGTAATTTTCGCGTTCAGATTTTCATATTTAAATAATTCCTAGTAGCGTAGGGTTCAATGTAGCGCCCTATATTCAACAATGGTAGAGCTCTGCAGCATCAAAAGCTGTCGTATGAATGGCCGGCTCGGCCGTGGAAGTATTTTACTGCTCTTCGTCTGACAAGTGATGTTACGGAGGCCTAACCCCTGTCCATGCAATTCTCCCCTCTTTTTAATTATCTTAAACCCCTCTGTCGTACATAAAGGTTGGCAACGTATCTACAACTATTTTTTGTGTTGTGATTGTCTATGAACCCATTGCTTGTTTGCCTCCCTTTTTCATATAAAAGGTCAGTTCATTCTCACATTTGAATATGACAATGAGCAAATGAATGACTACGTAAAGTTGAAACTTATATATTGAAAGATATAGTTCTTCTATTGGGCCCAATCCTATGATATTTGAATTCCTTTCTCTTTTTCTTTTCTTACCAACCAATCTTTCTTTTCTACAAAAAAGGCTCGCAATGCATGTTTTCTTTCTGTAATTGTTATGGATGTTAATGGTTCAAAGGTGGTCTGCTTGATTTATTTAGTTGTTTTGGCTTATTTTATTTACTTGTTTTAGTTATCAAGCCAAGCAATACCTTATCGTAACGGATTCTTATTACTTATGAAAATGAGATTTGCATCTAAAAAGAAATGTTTTTAAACCCTGAAGATAAAATATAAATGCATTTAAGTGTAAAGCGGCAAGGGTTTGCGGTTACGTGTTGTAAGAGCAAACAACTTGCTCCATTAGCGCTAATTGTGTTGAGCCAAGTTTTTATTGTTGTCTAGACAATCTTTTGTACACTTTATCGTATAATCTTGTTCTAATTAGATAAGATATCACACGTTTTTTTATGGAATAATGGCTAATTGAGCAAGTTGCTTTCCTAATCTTATCATTATTAGCCATAGACATTCGCATCTCTGGACAATTCCTGCAGCTTAATTTCGTAATCGCCCATTACAACACAGCACTAAATTGCTTCCACACCACATTGATGGTTGGCATTCAATTACCTCGCCGTTTTCGGGTTACTTACTTCCTCTCTGCTGTGCCTGTCTTCTGGAATCTGCAGTTTCTATGGTGTTGCGTATATTCGTAGGCGGTCACGATAGCTTAACATTAGCCGACCCGTAGGTCGTTTGCCTCGTCTCCCATACAAAAAGAACAGTACACAAGAAGGAACAGGTACATATATGTATGTTGCCCGCCGGAAGGAATTAGTGAGGACCCAAATGACCGCAGAACGGAATTCGGATTTTTAAGGGTTACACTTCAGGTAATGTTAGGGACTCGGTAGTATCCAATAAGTGTTATTATAAATACTCCTGAGTGCGCCGCGAAATTGCAGGGTGAACTTATAATTGATAAATATTTATTGTCTAATTGTAAATTTATAATAGTTAAATTTTCCTTAATTTATCTTTCTTTATGAAGCATAGATCATTAAAAACGCTTCAAAATTTATTTTTATTAATACATAGTTGCAACGATTGTGGCTGCGAAATGGGCGAAAAATAAATACGGATATAATGGACAACCAAACAATATTCTTCGATTCAATAAACTTCACTATAAAACTTGTACAGGTTTCACACAAATCTCTTTCGAATAAAACTCTCAAGTGGCATGGAACTCATAAATCACATATGGGGGCGATTTCCAGAATGAGAGTTCTTTCAAACTGTACTCGGTCGGACATCCGCTACTTGATAGATGTCTCTGTTTATATGCTTACATGATCTTTGCTGTTTCACTGATAACTGTACTAAGCTATTAATGAATGCATGAATACTTAGATGCAGATAGTATTATTCTTATCTTCATCGTGATTACTAAGTTCGAAATATGACAGGGGTCCTGGATTACATGTCATGGATTACTATACTCTGGGTATTATATAACATTTAATAACAGGAAATTTTAATTTTAAAACAAAAAACACCTAAAAGAAGAGAAAAGATGTTTATTGAAATTCCCTATGAATCTCCTGTTTAAACGTAGTCAGTTGTCAAAGAGGAAGCTCTCGACAAAGCGCTGCAAAGCGCTCAAGAAATTTAAGCTGGACCCTGGCCAGACTTGCAAATTAAGTTGCGTCTCACTAGACTTCAGGGAGGAATTTGTTTCATTACAAAACAATACTTAGGAGTAGTTAATTTAGGAATTAAATCAGTGAAATGTGTATGCTATTTTAATTCACATGCATATATACGTACTTTTGATTGTATGTTATATATACATATATTTAAAAAATCATATTAATAATAAATAACGTATATCTGTCTACCCTATACGGTTACAAGACGTGAAAGATTATTTTTAATTAATTTTCGAAGAGTTAAATTTAAAAATAAGTAAAAAACCTTTAAAATTCCGCAAGCGATTATCAAAGATTTAGGGCTCTAGACTAGAAAATGACATTATCCTGGGGAACCGCTATGTATTTCAGCTCGGCACCAGTATCAATGTACCTCATCTGACAAGCTTTTAGTGGTTGAAATTTATATTGCTAGTTTCCATTACTCGAAGTGCTTCCGTCGGTGAATGGATGACACATGACGCGCGCGGCTATCAAAATGTCGTTCAGACGACGTTATTAAGTTTTTGATAAATAGTACGCGTGCATCCGCGAATTATTTTTCTTTTTACGTCGATTTTATGCGTTTATTCCACACTAGTGTTTACCGGCGGATTCGCTCGCGTTGAAGTTCTTTAATTCAGTTCTTTTTTTGGGTTAACAGGTTTTTTTTTATACCCTTATACATATTTTTTTCTGTTTCTCTTACAATGTTTGTGGAAAAATTTATGATAATAGGTCGAGTAGTTAAGGCGTGAAGGAATTACAAACAAACTTACATTTCCATTTATAATATTGGTTAGGATGATGGTAAATTAGTAAATAAATAAGTACATATTCTATAATTTATTGCGATATAAAGTTACATAAAGAATAGCTCTCAATACAACGCCAATAGCTCTGCTTGACTAGGACGCCATGGCCGATGTAGCCAGCGACCCAAACTCGGCTAACTCTGGCGTCTGACGGTCGTCATGTAGGGTAGCCATGGCGTCTCATCAGTCAGTTTTTTTACGACAATATTAAGAAAACTGACAGCCGGTTGGCGACTGAATAAGCAAGGCAAACACGTACATTGCACGCGTACATTTTAGTGGCGTACATCAGTCCACCAGAGTCACGGTGTAGGAAGCCATAGCTCGTGGCCACGCTTCCAAATTGGCAACGTCGGCGCACCGTGGCCCAGTGAGTCCACTTACCACATGTACATATTTTGATATTAACCATTTGGATATGTAGACAGCAAAGACAATTTACGAAAATCAAGTTAATGAAAATAAATATTTCTAAATGAAATTCATTATTTCCTCACCATTTTTCTTTTAAACTTGTCTAACATTAAGTATACGTATAGCCGTCTTTTTACATTATTTGACAGAAATTTACTGTCAAGACTACCAAGCCAAATCCACGGAACATTCTTTATGAATTTCGGTAGATGCAGAGATAGATTAGAACTTGATAACGAATAAAAGCTAAAAAATTTACACCAAAAATAAAGCATAGCGAAGAGATATAGCTAAATTATCAATTTTGATGTAAGGGTTATTAAAATAATTATTTTTTGTTTTGAAATAATTTAACAGCGGACAAAACCATCTGCTGCACGAATGGGCCGGCTCGGCCGGTGAAATATCACGACCTTACAAAATATAGGCTTCACGTAGAAGTATTCGGCGTTTCGTCTAATGCGTGAGGTGCTGGAGGCCTAACTGTGGTCGTATAGGTACCCCTTCCCATATTTCCCTAAGAAAAAGATGAGAAGGGATGGAAGGGAAAAGTGATCCTTTTTTATTGCTTATTCCTTTCTCTGTCCATTAAAGGTCTCAACTCATTAGCTTACTGCTCCTTTGTCATCTCCTATTATAAAAAATAGTATATCAGTAGTTTTATAAAAGACAATTTTTGTATCTATAAACCGGACCAAGAAAAAAAAATGGTATGTTAATGAAACCATGAAACTATTATTACTGAAATATATACATTTTGAATAGTCTTCTTCTTTACATATATATTTTATATTAATACATACAATCTATCAGGCGTTATTAAACGATAATTTACTTCAGACTGTATTTTCTATAGATTTAAAAAAAGATAATATTAACAATAAAAATATAAAAGCTACAAAATATTACACCAACAGTATAAAAAAGCAAGTAAATATCATTTCGTCTATAAAGGGATATAAAAACATACTTCAACATCTTTAACAGCCTTGTAGAATTTCCATATTATAAAACAACGAAGGTTAGGCTTCGGCAAAATGAGAATATCTTAAAAAGGTATAAGCAAAGCCAAAATATTGCCACTAGACGCGAGAGACATCTCGAGTGACTTGATAACAGCCGCGTTAAGGCCCCTTTGAAATGAAGAGAGCGGTATTACGTGAAATTTGATACATGTAACATCATAGGACCACGTAATTACCTCCTTTGTGTGTTAAATGAGAAAATATTATCATCTCGTTAGTAAAAGGAAGTAGTAATAATAATATTAATAAATAATTAAGGTCTCACGCCTATAACACAGCGAGGTAGGCAGAAATTATGGACTTTTTCACATGGTCCTGATACACTTCTCACGTTTCTTCGACACCTAAACGTTTACACGTAAATGCACGTTATTTATGGGTACTTATGGATCAGAGATGATCTGTGGTCAACCTTGACTGCTTGCGTCATAGGTGGAGGACTTGCAATTTATGGTGAATATTATGAATGATTCATTGGAAGGTTACGGTATGAAGATGAACGTAGACAAGACGAAAGTAATGGTGTTTAAAAGAGAACAAAGTAAGACTGTAATTGAAATAAATGTTAACGGTGAACAAGTGGAACAGGTGGAAGAGTTTGTATATTTGGGATGTATGTTTAGTGGAGATGGTAGACATGTTAAAGATTTTGAACGACGAGTGAATGCGATAGTAGTGAGAAGCCAGAATGTGTCTATGAAGGCACGTCTGGCAATACACAACGCTGTACTAGTCCCCACTTTAATGTATGGAAGTGA
>DWTW01001482.1:0-12540 GCA_018246275.1 Papilio slateri
TCGGTCTTCTGTATAACCTGCCGTAGCGTATGTATGTGGTCTACGGTACTAAAGCCTTTACGGAAACCGGCTTGTTCAGGAGGCTGGAAGTCGTCCAATCTGCGAGCGAGACGATTCGTATTGACCCTCGAAAACAACTTGTAGACATGGCTCAGAAGTGCTACGAGCCTGTAATTCTTTAGAAGAGCATTATCGCCCTTCTTGAAGAACAACATCACAACACTTCTGCTCCATTCCCGTGGCGTGTGTTCCTCGAGTATGAATTGAAGAGCTTTTGGAGAACCTTAAGAGTCGGTTCTCCAGCTGCCCTCAATAACAGCTGCAATCCCGACATCACCTGGTGTCTTGTTGTTATTCAGTTGTTGGAGAGCCATACTAATCTCGTCGAGACTGATGTCCGATATATCTTCGGTGTAATGTCGAGTCAATCTGGCTCTTGGGTTTTCAGCCAGTTCCATGGCGGGTTCCTGTGGTGCCATGTATAGCCGTCCATATAACCTCACACAATAGCTCCGGTTCGGAGAAAACAACTCCGCTATCATCGGTCTTCAGCTTCAACAGCCGACTTTTCCCAAGAAACAGATCTCAGGCAAGCACTTTAGAGGTTTTGTTCCGCTTAATAACCTCTTTAACACAATTCATGTTAAATTGGCATATGTCGTGTTTATGCTCTTCGCAATCTGTCTATTTAGCAACCGATACCATCCCGCATCAACCGAAGAGTGCAGAATCATTTCTCGCCTTTCCTTCATGAACTCAGGAGCATGGTCTAAGGGTTTCTTGGTCGCGTTCGTAGGGAGGGCCTTGAAGACCTTAGAATCCACCGTCTGAACAGCCTGCACGAACCCGTCATTTAGATCATCCACGCTACTCCCCAGGCACTTAAACGGTTCTGGAGTTCGATCTAAAAGCTTTCGGGATTTTGGATATATTATATTATATATCGGTACTAGTCCGAGCGTAGACTTCATCAGCCGACGTCGCTCAAGCTTAACGTTGATATTCAATGTCGAGGTACATTGAATATCATCGTTAAGCTTTATTACTACTGACTATTCGGTGATCGCTCCCAGTTTTTACCGCATTGATCACTGAGACATCATTGAATATTTACTTCTTCGTCAACATGATAAAGTCTATCTCATTTTTCGTCGCACAGTTGGGACTCATCCAGTTCCACTTCCTGTGCCGAGACCACTTTCTGAAGAAGGAGTTCATCGTATAGAGTCCTTCCTTCTCCAAGAAGCCGGCCAGAAGGTGGCCCCGGTGGTTCCGATGAGCACATCCAAACTTCGCAGCTTTTCTCGGCACCGTTTGCCCAGTTTCGCGTTAAAGTCCCCAATGACAACGGTGTAGCAGGATTTGGAATTATGTATGGCTTGTCAAATATCTTCATATGTAACTTCAACCTCATTGTCGGAGTACGTCGAAATTGGTCCGTAGACGTATATAACATTCAACGAATACCGTTTGGTTATTCTGAGTAAAAGGTACGCCACCCTAGTCGACACACTCTCAATTTATACCACGTTGTGGAGGAGAGACTTGTGAACGATAAACCCGACACTTGGGCCTGATGATCGCTCTCAAAAAGTAGCTAAAGGTCGCTCTCACAAATCAGTTTACAATTTGACGATTTGAATTCGACAGTTTATAAACTGTCGAGAAATTACGCGTCAAATTGTGAATGATTCGTACAGTTCATAATTTTCAGACAGTTTATAATTTGCCTAGGCCGGTTTATAAACTGACTAAGTTCACAATGGATCAAATGACAATAACTTAAGACATTGGAATTAAAATGCACAATAACAAATAACTGTGTAGTTTCAAGATAAACAGTCACAATCGAAATTTGTAATTTTGTAGACAATAAAAAAACTTACTGGCTAATATGCATTGAAGAAATTAATATAAAGTAACACGTTGTTGTGTATATTAATAGACGTGACAAGATGTGATAAAAAGCAACCTGTGAACACGAAACCTAACTCTCGTTTAAGTATAAATTTTATTTTATTAAGAGTAAATAGTACATTGACAGAATTTGTTATTGTTTATGATTGCATATTCATTTCTTAAAGGTTTGCAATAGTTTTCTTGCAGGCGCTAATGCTCTTGAAGACTGTTATAGATAGTGAAGTCGGCATATTAAATACCAAAAGCGCTCACGTTTATTTATTTATCATGATGACACATATATTAAGTTGATATCGTAGGGCGGTTGTGAGTGTGAGTTAGTACAATCGACAGTGCCGTACCGTAAAGGAGGACGTATCAGCCGCTTTCATCTGCGGCTGCGGCGCCGCGTCTGCGCCGACTGCGAAGACCGACGTGTCCGACTCGAAATCAATTACGCCTCCGCTTTAAAGCTATGAATATTTTAACCGATCCGCATGATTGACTCATTGTTAAATTTGGTGTCATAAGCTGAACATTCTTATTTGATCCGGAAAGAAAGCGTACCTATTGTACGAGTTGAACGTTTTAAAACTATCAATTTTTATCTTTGCGCTTTAAAGTTGTGTGTAAATACGTAGAATTTACTGATGAGTGTGTACAAAAAAGTCTTTTCAATGTCGATTAGTTATGATACCTGAGCTTAAAGTAAAAAACTTGTGCGTGTAAAAATGTAAGGTCGTGGAACGCGCGTTCCCGTGTCAAGTGTCACGGGCAGGGCCGGCGCGACGAGGCCAAGAGGCACGACCAGCCATTGTCCGCGTCGCACGACGAGACGAATCACAACACAGGCCCCATGACCCACGTCAACACGGTCACGAAATCATATAACAGACTGCTCAAAATCTTAAAACGCTTATTTTCCCACGAAAAATTAACTCTGATCAATAACAGGCAATTTTAACTTGAGTCAAAAGACGCAAATAAAATATGTACCTACCTAAGTAAGTAACAAAATGTGCTAAAAGAACAAGTTTTCATACTTGCAATATAGTTGCAGACGCGTTGATTATAAAAAGTAAAGCTTCGGAGCAGACGGTTGATGAAGTTTAAGCTTCGCCGAGCGCAAACCCACATTCAGAATCCTGAAAGGTTTCAACTGGAGCTGCAGAATTGTTTATAATACCTGAGGAGTAGCATGGACGATTTTAAAGAGGTCTGATCAAGCGCTAAGGGCGGTTTAAGGATCACGCTGACAGCCGAAATGTATGAACTACTAGGAAGAGTTTTAAAATAACGCGTAGCTATCAGCGCGTGCGGTGGTCAGCACGGACGGATCAGCGGCCGTACGCGTGGCGCGTGGAGCCGGCCACGCTGCCCACCGCATGCGCGCCGCCGCTGCATTCAGTGAACATTCTAGTGCCGAGCGGAATGGACGCCGTAAGCGTGTACAATTATGTCGAATCGTAGTATTTTCTTTATTGTTTTAGGTATTACAAAGTAGCAATGATTAAAACACTTCGCATTTTTAAGCGTCTGTACTCTGCAGTGATCAGCACGATACTGAAACGCCTCACGCTGAGCTGTCAACGCCGATGGTCAGCGTGACTCTAAAACCTTAGGTATTCAAGACCAGCTCTGTATAAACTACAAACACGTCAACACCAAAGCGCCAATTAAAGGCGAATAGATTATGATTTTTTTTTTGAGAAAACTAAGGTTCTTAAGTGTATTCAGTCCGTCTGTATTTGACAAAGTCAGCTATGAAGGCTGAGGACTGTAAAAGGCAGACAGCAAAAACCAGTCATAGTAGATCTGGCAGAAGCTCCATGAGCCAGATTACCATTTATATTATAATTATTTCATCATTGAATAAGCAATCGAGCCCGAAACTGAGTAGGGTAGGCAGATATTACAGACATATTTATTTATAGAAAAAGGTGGCAAACGAGCTAGTGGTATACCCGATATTAAATGACCGCTATCTATAGGCATCATATAAGCAACTAGCTAGTGGCAGGTACGTGCCTACCTTTAATGAACAGAGGGGATAAATAGAAAAAGGATGTCTTTTCCTATCCATCCCCTCTCCCGTAAAATCATTTTCCCCTTCCCATCCTTCCTTATTAGAAAAGAATAGGAAGGAGAAAAGGTTTAGGCCTCCGGTACCTCACTCATCAGACGAAATAGGTACTTCTACTTCACGTCTACCGTCTTCTAAAAGGTCACGGTATTTCACCGGTTGCACTATGACAGTTAAAAATTTGGCAACTCTATCTGTTCTTTCACATTCCGTCACGCTCATGCTAAATTAAGAGTTCCGATCAGGGAACTCTTAATTTAGCAGTTCTCTAATGATTCACCAATCTGGTCGATAAACGTGTACCAAACGTGCCACTCATTTTGCAACATGAATTTTCCTTGTTACTGTCGTTTTTTTACGAAATTCATCATCTTACTAGATAATCATCTTAATAATGTTTGTAATACACTTTGCACTGCTACATCTTGTTAATTATTGTCTTAATTTCGACTGAAAAGTAAACTGAGACGGCTAGCGGTTCTTGCACAATTCTCACCACTTACTTTTCATGGACAATTATTGTGATCGGATGTGGTGCTCGGTGAATACTGAGTCTCCAGGCATTCAGCGTTGTCTTTATCCAATTAAGCTGGAAATTAGTACAAAACTAACTCTTGCGAGATGTTGGACGCTGCCAGGATGATTATTACATATAGAATATTACTTACGACCAATACGTAGGGTATTGAATTTATATCATGGGACAATGCGTGCTTTTAGGCCACGATATAAATTACGTAAGACCACTATATAAACATATATGCATGTTAATTGGAAATGGAAGGTTTGAAGAAATAACTTTAAATCAGATTGTAAGTTTTGTCAATCAATACCTGTTTGAATAGTGACAAGATTGAATATGCATACAATAGACACCACCAAAGAACGCGACAGTTATCCAAGTAAAGCTCATGCACCACATAGATACTCTTTAACGTTTATATTACAAGTTTATATGTAATAAGTATGAAGCACTTCTACCGTGTCCCATAACCCTTTCCAACCGAGCTTGGTATTCGAGCGTGACGTTCGATAAATTGGCACGAAATCACTTCGTTTTTCAAAAAACAACCAGGGCCGGATTTAGGGTATGCGGGGCTACAGCCCTGGGGCTCTAAAAGAGGAACCCACAATATAGACTTCGGAAAAAATCTTTCAAATTTCGACCAGTTAAGGACTTATCCTTCGATATACTTTTTCGCTGTTTTACCTTGTACAAACCTAGCAAGTAATAATAGTAACAATACTTTGTACAAACATCATTAGATTGTTATTAAATATTAACAAAAATAATTCATCTATATTTCTTCACTCCAATTAGGCAATCAGTAAATTAGCAAAATCTCAAATGGCCCTGATAAGCGCTTGCAATTTACTACCCATCTTTAAGGAGTATCCCAATGGCTCAATGGCTAAGCGGCGCTGTACTTGCCCGCAGCCTCACTTGTTGGATGTTCGATGGCGTGTCTCGACTATTTTTTTTCCAAAAAAAATTATAAAAATATATTAATTGCTATATGTCAACAATAAGTGTTATTCAATTTTTAAACAAATCAATGATTATGATTAATAGGTAATTTTTCCATATTTTTATGCAACAGTGTATATAGTTATATATAGTTTGATAGGCAAAATATTAGTTATTGTGACACAATTAAATGCCACAATTTCAGATGATTCTTTTTTTCAATTATATTGGCATATGTTTGTTAAATGCTTAAAGAATCTGCAGGGTAGGTCCTCCAGTAGTAGTCAGTCGTCCCTCGCCCTTCCATCCTATCTCTCATCCCAGCCATTCCCGTTTACGAAAAAGTTTGCTTAGCATCCGTAACTCGTGATGGTAGCGGTGGTTACATAATATCCGGTGTGGTCACGTAACAGCCATTTTGAAATGAACAATTTTGCCTTAACCTCTAGGTTATAAAAATGCATAGGCTTTAGCATGTGATTCATCACATTTTGCAAAAAATAATACGAAAAATAACCTAAGAATTGTATAGGATGTTATTTTAATCAGGGGTTTCATAAAAGTTGGATGATATTTAAAATAGATATTATTTTACTGTAATTGTAAATACTTTGTAATTTATATATATTTTTTTCAGTTGTTTTTGAATGTCATTTAAATTAATTTTTGAGAACGAAACCGGATATAAAATTATGGCAAGGAGCTTCGATTTTCTTTGCTTCAATATAATTGGCTAAGTCTTCAACGATACATTACGTTGCAGCCAATAGAATGTATTATGAAACGACGCCTAGTATAATCCGACCAATTGTAACGTGAGTTATGATTTACTATCGAATAACATAGCTTTAGCGTTCTAAATATTAGTCAACTGCCGGTTCTAAAACGTCACTTGTCTTCATTAGTAATAGCATCGCCCGCCACCGCCATTTTGTTGCTCAAAGAAGCGGGATTGCGGTACTTTGTTATAAATGCACGTGTAGTGAGTTTTGTAATATTATTGAATTAAAATAGAGTGTTACAAGAGACAAAATGGTACCGGTAAGTGTAAATTATAATTTTCACATATATGTTATGTAAATTGAGTGCAATTTGATAAATTTAACCCTGTTTTCAGCAAACAAAAGTATTCGTCGGTAGCTTGCCTCAGGGCTCCAAGCCGGAGGATCTACGGAAGTTATTCGAGCGCTTTGGTGTAGTTACAGAATGTGACATAATGAACAGATGCGGATTCGTGCATATGCAGACTGAGGAGCAGGCCGCGGCCGCCATCCGTAGCTTAAACAATACAACGTTTAATGGAGGTGTTATAACAGTAGAGAGAGGACGGATTAAGGAACGTGGGCAACGTGGCGGAGGTGTACGTGGTGGCATGCGAGGTGGAATGAGAGGATCGATGGACCGACGTTCTGGAGGCCCAATGCGCGGTGGCCCGCCATCAAGGGATGCTCCTTATATGAGGGACGCACGTCCAATGGGGCCAATGAGAGGCGGAGACATGCGCGGACCGCCGATGGGTGGTGGAATGCCTATGCGTAATGGTATGGGCGCTCCACCTTACGACCGAAGCATGGAGCGGCCCATGGGCTACGACGACCGCGGCTACAACGGCTACGGAGGAGAAGACAGGCGTGGGTTCGCACTAATGGACGGGCGCGGCCGTGACCAGTACGGCGCACCACCGATGTACGATGACCGGCGCGGCTACGGCGCCGATGACATGTCAGGCATGTACGCTGAGGACAGACGCGCAGGCATGTACGGGGACGAGAGAGACATAATGGACCGGCGGGCCCCGATGCGGGCAGGACCTATTCCCTCGGCATACGAAAGGCCCCCGCCACGCGCCGCGCCCATCCCTACTGCCGACATGTTCAGCAGACGCTCACCACCACCAATGTGAGTATATTTATTTTCGGTTAAATGTTAACATTATCTGGTGACACATTACGGTTTGCCTTGAGGAGGCATTTACAACTACTGTGCTTTGGATGGCAAAACAGAGGATACCTAAACAGTTTTAAAAATAACATAGCTCAACCTCCCAAGGACTAAGCTTTAAAGTGTTATTTTGTTTAGAAATGATTGGGAGGCGGCTAAGCAGTTAGGATAGGTTGAAGTTAGTCCAAGGAGTATCACCAGCTAGGGTGACTGAATGTGGCATCTTAAGAGGTGTCCTTGGTGTTCTTTATTTTAAAATCCCTTATGTTAAAAATAATAAAAGATTGGGACAAATCTTTTAATATGACCATGAATGTGCAAACTAGTGATCCTACAAATCAAAAAATCTAATTATTTTTAGGGTCACCTCCTTACTGTTTTTATATTTGCAAATTTAATTTCAAACACCTAAAAGGTTAGGAAGGGTATTTTGTGATATACTGGAACAAATAGCAATATCCCAATAAGATATTTCTTCTTTTTGAAATATGGTTAGGTTGTTCTGTCATTAGAGGATAACACTCTTAGAATACACAGAATAAGTCAGTGGCAAACTACTATTGTGTTACATCTATAAAAATTTAAACATCTATATGAGCAATAATATTACACAAAATCCATTCCTTTGATGTCAGCAATAGATGCAGTTTTTCATTCTCTTTGCAGGAATTCCTATTCAAATTTTTTTCATTGTCACCATTGTTAAATTATCATAATATGGAATGTTTCAGGCGTGGAGCAGCGGGCGTGGGAGGCGGCTATGACAGGGACCCGTACGCACAGCAGTACCCCCCCATGGGCCGGTAAGTTATTTCCCTTTGCACACTCACACTCCGCAACTGTTAAGTAACTGCAGGCATCTAACCCAACATTATTTGCTTTATAATCATGATATACTCGGCAAAAATTGTTTGTCACCTGTGAGTTTTCTTATTTTATAATATGTAAAATGAGCATTTCTTGTAACTTAGTCATTTTTATAGTGATTTCATTTCTTTGTTCTTGTTATTGGACTACAAAATGAATGACATTTAGACATTTTTAAAAGCAATATTTGATTTCATAATGATGAATGCAGTTTCTTGATAGTTTTTATTTTATTGTATATAATCGGGTAATTTATCAAAATAGTTAAATAATATTTTTTAAAGTAAGCCTAAAACCAGAAAAGGTCAACTAAGCAAATTGCAATCTTGCAAGTGTAGCCCAGAATACACTAGGAAACAAAAGGCCCCCGCCGTGACGCAAAACATATAATCTTATGTGCCGTTCAACGTCTTGAGGGACAGTTACGTGACAAGGAATGTCTTGCTCCTTGCATGTTGTACGTTAGTGCTGCACTATACTGCATGTATTAATATTGCGGAGCCTTCCGATGAGTTAGAAAAAGAAAAGAAAGATGCCCTCTTGATATCTCGATTAAGTTTACTAAGTATTAATCGCCCATCAACTCCTCGGATGATATTCTTTAAACATTGACTAGAGATTAAAATGTTCCGAAACATCGTCTGTACATAGAACTAGCGTGTAGTTGTCGCTCGACATGTTCCGCAACATATCGCCCCCATTTGTCCCCTAGTGCATTCAAGGTTTAATACATTTTCGATTTGCAACAATTTCGTCATGAAACAATATTTTCGAAATACGATTAAATCGCATTTTTTTTTATTTTTAACATTTCAGCAAATGTAACATCATGCTGAATATTTCTTATGGTTTTTATTTTAATGTGAATGTAATTTGGAGATTTATTTATTAGTGAGATGACACTGATAAGAAAGTTCCATGGCGCATGAGCAATGTTTTAAGGTGCAAACGTTTGTTTTAGGGGGAGTCACGCGGGTTGGTAACCGTCGGTACGTTGCGCACGTCAGTCGGTCTGGCTGCCGCGGCCGCGCGATGGTAGGCGGGCGGGCGAGCGGGCGTTAGACCAATATACATACGCAATAATGTTAACATTTCGAGCCGGGCGAGGCACGGGTCCGCAGGGATAATATGGAACACGTTACGATAAATATGTAGCGGTGACATTTAGTTCCTCACGTATCAAATCTTAGATAAGAATTTACAGTTGTTATTGTCAGTACATGACATGCTGCCGGCGTCTCATCGTGAGGTTGTAGAGTTGCTTACGTAGCGTACAATGGACTTGAGGGTTTGGCCGCACCCCGCACACACAGCCAACTGCCGTAGGTTTGGACGTACGTTTGGCGAGACCTATGCAGGACGCTACTCGGAAGGGCCCGGCGGCGGCGCCCGCGCGGCCGCCGCGCTGTCCGCTCTGTGGTGGCCCGTGCCGCGCCCGAGTCGCTCCGCGGTCGGACGTGAACGAGCGTAGTCCTGGCCGAGCCCGGTCCAATCGACCAAAATCAAATTATGTCAAATCATTTTGTATACAATAAAGATAATTTTATAACTTAGTACTCGCGGTTTGATTTACCCGCTGACGACGTCGCCCGACGGAATGTTACAATATATTTATATTAATTTTGATTTTGCTAAATAACATTCTAAAATAATTAAGATGTATTTTAAGCTGTACTATACTTTCCTTTAGATTAAATCCTTTACCATTTTATTTATCTTTTTATTTATGTCCACCGACGTGGAAATCCTCAGATTGCATGTTACCATGTCTCGCACTGCGGCTCATTCGCTTTTATGGTTGCGGTAATTTCATAACTTGTCATGGTTATATTATTGCAGGAGATATCGTCTAGGTGTGCGTGCGGAGATGTAGTTTGGTGGGTGGTGTAGTGTTATAGATGTTAGTGGTTAAGAGGTATCGAAACGACGTCTGCGATCTGTCGCAGAATACGAGGCGTTTAATGAAAGCGAACGTTATTCGCTCGAATTAGAGCGCGCGGGGCGGCGGCGAGGTGTGTCCGAGAGAGGCGTTTACGTTGCGTTGCGTCAGCCGTGCGGACTCGACCTCTACGTAATCCTGTCGCAAAACGTGATTGCCCGACGGCCGCACGCAGCGCACGCCTCGTGGAGGCGGCGCGTACGAACATTTGCAGGCGATTAGTTGCGGCGGCACGCGTAGGTGGCGCGGAGACGCTCGCGGCACGTGCCGCGCACGCTTTAGGCCACGACACGCAGCAGACGAGGAGTACGTTTACAATCGTAAGTACGGCCATGCCCCAGTCGGCGCCGAGTGCTGTAGCCGCACGACGCGCGCCCACGCTAGCGCCAGCGCCGCTGAAGTCGCCTCCTCAATCTAAACACACGTCATACACACTTGTGAGCAATCTTTAAAATATTTCTTTGGAAAGAATACTTGCGGATTCTTAAGTGTATCAATATATATAAATTTACAATTACAATCGGGTTATTCCTCTAAAAAGTCTAATTGTACTATTTAACGAAATGCGGCAACTTGATGAGCTGCATATGGCTAGCCGTAGGTCGTCTTGTGCGGACTTAGTCTTCAGTAAATACCGCAAAGATTGCGCAACGTCGATAATCTAGTCTGTACTAGTTTCCTGTTACATATATATCTGTAATTAGAATGGCTCACAGATTAAACACATAGAATCCCGCACACATTGGACATTCTACACAAATTAATTAGATTTTTCTGTTATTATAACATTTTTGTGTGTTTAACAGAGTCTGGTATCCCGAATGAAAGAAAAACTTGTGGACCCCAAAGGAGGGTGAAGGACATCATCAAGTATTTATTTCTTGTGCTGCAAATTGGCGGGCAACTGATGATTGCTGAAGCGAGCGATGTGCAGTTGTCACGACTTCCCACAGAGATGGGGATTAACACAGAGGATACTGTGGTGCGGACCATCCCGTGCACCCGGAGAGATATTGCAAGCAACTCAGATTTAAGGGATGGCAGAATAAAAAAAAGCATTGGTTAAAAAAATATATTGAATGTTATTGCAATTTGTTTATTTTTTTAAAGGATTTTGAAAACATTTTACAACAACATTTTGTAAACCCTTTCAACATTGAGCATATTAATTTACTGCACGTAACAATTCTACTCATGGGGAATTAATTTGCCGAGTGTATGCCAAACTAGTTAATTTGCGAAACTAGACCTAGGTATTATTATAGATTATTATAGAATCCTAGGTATTTTGGGGGCAAACAATCTGGCGGATCGATGCCGCAGCTTGTTCGGCATTCGCACGACCCGTCAATTCCATTTTAGAGCATCAGTAATATGTTGAATGTAGATATTCATGGACATGCACCAAACGGCATAAAATAGAGAAATGACAGGAGCAGTGACGCACGCCTTAGATGTAGGTAAAATAACATTGGGGAAGGAAAGTGAAGGGGACGATATTCGGCTAACGGCTACGATATACATTTAAGTGTATGGACTAAGGACCTTCGGCCTCCAGTTAGTGTTTTATTTTAACAGCAAAGCAGTGCAGTGTATGTGCAGGTAGGTTGTTGCTTCGTTTCCGCACTTCGATTGCTACAAATAAATTTGATCATTTGACCACATTCACAAGAAACGATCTGTTGCCAGCGGTATATTTCCACACAAATGCTACTTAGGGTCCTTCAAGAAAAGTGCGTACAAGCTTCCTTGATGTGATGACTAATAATTGATAATAGACATCGATGTCTTACGAGGTCTCTTCTCTCTGTCTTGTACGAGGAGTCTATTAAGGTCGTTAGGTAGGTATATTCATATTATAGTTCATTTGTAAAATAGTTTTCTTAAGACATTCTCGTATTTCTTTGACACAGACTCCAAAAATAAAAATTTAGAATTTATTTTTGTTGTAAAATTATATTGTGTTATAATTAAATTATAGTGTAAAATTATTTTTATTTCTAACTAGCTGCCAGATGCCGGGCAGACTTCGTTCTGTCAAAAGTTAATAGTAAAAATTAAAATATAACGTATTTCCGAGTGATCACGTTATTTATGTCTCAACAAAAAAAATCTAACCTATTTATAAGAGTGGTGTACCGACGTAATTATTTTTAGCTTTTAATACATAAACGATATTAGTAATATTTTTTTAAAATAAATCCGTTTAATATTTATTAGTGTTTTTACCAATTTATTAAAAGTTTTTAGTTTATATTTTGCGTTGATTTGACGTCAAGCGGACAACCAAAAAAATGAGGTCGCGAATTTTGTTTATACTCTGGTCAGTTGTACGTATAGTAG
>DWTW01001483.1:0-12538 GCA_018246275.1 Papilio slateri
ATCTATACATTTCTGCCATCTCACGGGAAGGTCATTTGCGGTAGACCTCTGGAAACTGGACTCAACAAACTGTGTGATGGTTTTTTAATGCTTCCTAGGAACAAAAAAATTGTCTAAATCGCAGAAAAATCGTTTGGGCAAGGTCCGGTGAGTATAGAGGATGTCGGAGGCTTTCTAACTCTACGTCCTGTAGTGTTAAAATGGTTTATCGAACAGTATGAGGTCTTGCGTTATCACGGAGCAATACTGGTGATCATCGGTTGACGAGTCGGGGTGTCTCGCCGCGAGTTTCACCATCATTGTTCAAAGTTCAGTACAGTAAACATCTGCTGTTATTGCCTGACCGGAACTGAGGAAGCTGTAGCGAATTACACCGTGCAGTGACCATCAAACAGTTACCATTACTTTTCTTTAGGTAAGCTTCGCTTTAGGGCATAACGTTGTTCGCTTATCGTAAAGAATTCACTTTTCAACACACAACACAATTTTCCCCAAAATCTCATAATTTCTGCAACAGTTCAAAAAGCTAAGGCAAGCTTCAACGCGTGCTGCTCTCTGCAGATCAGTCAAATCATGGGGCAACCACTTTTCAAGTTTTTTTTTTATTTTACCGATTTGATGCAAATAGATCAATATTGTGGGTATGCTAACATCAAACCGTGCCGCTAATTCCTTGGTAGTTTGATATGGATCGACTTCTACCATCGTAATCAATTCATCATTATTTACCTTAGGAGATGGTCCTCGGGGTTCATTCTTCAAATCGCATTTTTCACTATGAAAGCTATTATACCAAGCACGCATGGTGCTTTCATTAGCCTCCAAACTCATCCTCTCCAAACTCATCCTCTCCAAACACAGCATTGATATTGCTTGCTGTTTCTGCTACGTTAGCTTCTCATTGGAACTAGTTTTCAAAGTTACTTTAATTTTCAATGTAACTTCACTTTTAAAACCGAATGAAAAAACAATTGTACGTCAAACAACCGAATGTTGTATATTTTTCAAATTTAGAATGTTCTAGTTGCTAAGTGAAAAAAATTTGATCCTGGAATTTCACACCAAGCAGGTTTAATTTTAATTCAAAGTAGCCATTATGTTAAACTAAAATTCCATATTTAAAGTCCTATTATAAGAAAAAATATTAAAGTAGTATGCTTAAATGTAGGGACATCGGGATTTTTTTCAAAAAGAATGAATAGAAATGTACAAAACGTTACTGATATGTTCAGTTACAATTAAATTTTATTTTTATTTAAATCTTTATACAATTCTTACAATAAAATATGATGCGCTTCCCACAATCACATACATAACTTTACCAATCTATTTATTTACGACCTTTTCATCCAATATCCCACTCTAGCAATAGGGAATTTTCTTACCCTATTCCCATGGAACACAACAAGGGTCCGATATCGAGAGATATCTCGTGGACTGATTAGATCCGCTTTATATGAGGCGCTGTAAAAGGCGCGTAAACCTCTAATTTGAGATTTACGACGTCATATATCAAGACTGTTTGGTCGTATTGTGGTAATGGAACCGAGAAACATTGACTGCGATGCCAATAAATCAAACAACTATAAACACAATAAATAATGATATTTTTATATATTAGCACAGACGACCTACCGCAGACCCAAAGTAACGTTTCGGTCCAGGAAGATTTTATGATTATTCAAAATTTTAACTGAGTTTTCAGAGAGACAAAAATGTTTGCCTAGATGTATGGATCTAAAAAATCAACAGTCGTGCCAGTACCGTGTGCTTTGGATACATTTAATATTCCTTTCTTATGATAATCTCTGCCTACCAATGTTTATATCACAGGCTTAACTGCTCTTCCTCCCCATTCATTCTAACCGATGTTATAGTATCTATATATAAATACACTAAGAGAAATCATTCATGAAACTTTTAAGAGTAATACGAAAACGGAAGCCTGTTATATTTGGCATAGTTAAAGTTTCCGTGGAGTAGACGGAAATAAAATGTGTTGCCATAGTTACGTACATTCACAACATAGCGTCATATAAATGTCAGTCTTCATTGGCCATTTTACCTTAAAAATTAAAATTGTAAAAGGCGATCTAACGGTAAATAATAAAATACAAACATAATCAATACATTAAAAGATGCATAGAAATCTATACAGTAAATCTTTTATGGAGGAAAAGTGCATTAAGCTAAAGCGATATCATTTATATTGTATTCTTGTTTACGTTATTTTTTTATGAAAACGTAATCGATATTTTTAGAAAAAAGGCAAAGGTAATGTGTTGTGCAGCCATCGGTTGCATGTTTTACCAGGGCCGTCTTAACCATATTGGGCGCCGAGTGCAAAAAAAACAGCATTCATTTCAGACTTTTTCGTTTTATAAAATCCAATTCACACCGTCTCAAAAGAAGTTTCACTTCAAAAAATAATAAATTGACGTCGTCTATGGAAGCGGATTAAAAAGTGCATCTTTATAATTTCAAATTACATAACGCCATTAAAAAGCATAAAACGAGATTATTTATCGATCATTCGTATAGGCGAAAGTTTTATTATTTTTATCGAGTTTGTGCAAAATAAAGTTAAAATATATTTAGTTGAGATGCGGTACCTACATTTTAAGACCGTGGGTCTATTTTTCGTCTTTAAAATGGTTAATCATGGGATTTGATAAAGGAATAAGATTAATTTCTTGTTCTTGAAAAAATGTAATACAATTTTGTTTATAATTATTAAACTAGCGCTTTCCTACTATCCCATCTGATCTTATGGGCCCACACGGCCACTTATCAACATTAGATAATGGGATTGGAATGCAATGGTTTTCCTTTCTTACTTGTCTCTTGAATATTCTAGTTTGACTGAGAAACCAACCCAGCTTACGCCGTGTAAATAGCTAAACGCTAAAGTACCTATCATTTGAAAAGGTATAAATTTATACATCTCATATTACCAGACGACATTCCGAGTAAGCCAGTACATTACAATTAATTGCCATCCGATACGTTGTTTGTCGAAAGCCCGCGCTTTTGCTAACGCCGCGTATTCCACGGTAGTCGGCCGCTTGACAGTGTCTATACGTCGAAAAACACATCAGCAGTGTTATTGTTGTATAGAGTTACATTGAATATGACGCAATCCCGTTTTAAGTCCAGCAATAAGTATGAGCTCATGCCTCCAATTCTATCTACCTATTCTGTTAGGTGCATACTAAGGATTTTAATACTTAGATTAATTTATAAGAAAAATTGAGTAAGATAAAGGTTTTATGAATCAATTTCAGCGTTTTGCAAATTAAATTCAGAAATTCTGAAATCGATTTCAGTGTTGTCGGAATTCGTAGATATTTTTTTTTGTGTAACGCTTGTCAGCAACAACAAATGTTCGTTTTCGTGGTAGAGCCGTGTGTAGTGGTTCTACAGTGATAGAGCCCGCAACAACAACATATGTTCACGAATGGGCCGACTCGACCGGTAAAATACCACGACCTCACAGAAGACAGGCGTGAAGTGGAAGTATGCTTCTGCGTTTCGTCAGATGAGTGAGGTGCCGGAGGCCCAATTTTAATCCTCTTCCCATTCCCATTCTTTCCTAATAAGGTTAGGTTGAGAAGGGGAAGAGGTTCGGACGGGGAGGGTATGAATAGGAGAAGGAAATATATTTTTCCTGTCTATCCCCTCTGTCCATTAAATGTAGGCAACGCATCTGCGACTCATTTGATTGTTGCGTATGCCTATGGGTAGCGATCACTCACAACATCAGGTGCCCCCTTGCTCGTTTGCCACATAATTCCATAAAAAAAAAGTTTGGTTTATTATGCAATACGCTTACCACCTATCACATTTGGGAAAAGCGGACAACGTCTGCTATCCTAACGGCCTACGGTTAAACAAAATAGTTTATCAAGGTGCGCTACCTCCGGCGCTAACAAACGTAGTTTATCTACTGTGTAAAAACATAATACATATACTCAGATATGCGATAGGTATGCTGGTAGATATCGACTTTTCGACGGTAAAACTAAAGCAGAATACACTATCACTACATATAAACGACTGGAAACAGAGATCATTCACATCAATCATTACTTCCCTTTCATCGAGCTTACATATTAGGTTTCAAATGTGACAGAAAGTGTAAGCACCTTCATATACCTATTATTGAAATTAGTTGTACCAGAAAAAAAAATTGCTATGTGGTTTAGGACTACGAAAGTCAAATTCATGTGTTCGAATACACCATTCGACTAGTGTCGTCTTCTCTCCTATAATCATCTATTATAAAATTTGTTACTAAAATCTGCTAGCAATCCATGCAAAAGCGCGAAACGAACATACATAAGTTTACATAGATTCTGCTCCGCTAGTCTACAAAGTAATAGGTACGTAGTTCGCGATTGTAAATTGAGAATCATACCTACCATGTCTTATATTCAATTAAATAACAATAACGCATGGCAACCAAGCAGTTGCTATATGTTATTGAAGTAGATAACAGGCAACATGGCACCTGTACACGAATATGAAGCTTTAATAAATAATACTAGCGACGCATTTCAACCGGGTTAAAGTACACGAGCTTTGTAAGCTCTCATTGCACCAGTCAAATATTTCATTGGCTTCCTTCAACCATTTTATTTTCATTTTTTTTTATCATTCATTTCAAAGATGAAACAAAGTCCAGTCTACCTAAAGTTTTAAAGTTAATTTGACACTAACTTATCTAAAAATGGTAGTTTTCTATGTAGTACAGGTAGTTAAATCACAACACATCTTAGTTCCAAATTCCGCAACCCTTTCAAAATCTTTTTATTTTTAAAATACAAAGCATGTTGTGTCTCCTTTGATTTTACTATCCATTATTGATTTCATTGTATATGTACAATAAAAGGAATGATTCCGAACAAATAAAACCCCAAAAGCAATACCCTGCGTTAAGTTTACGATCGCGGGGAAGGCAATAGGCACGCAGCATTATGCAAGACATGCAATTTTCTTGGCGTACTTTATTCTTATTTTTATAGGCGTCTCTACTTGAGTAATGAAAAACTATTAAATTGTCCGCGAGGGGATAAAGCGGGGGTCGCTGGGACCTTTCAGCTTTATTGCCGCCCGACGAATAGCACTGTGCTATTTTTACAGCCCCGCCAATTTGATGACGCGGTAAAAGATGGCAACCGTAGTTTACGACCGGGAATAAACATAGGAACGAATCCGAAATTCTGTCCACGTCCGTAGGTAAATAACGGTATAAAATATAATTCTCATTCGACTTAAATTAATAAAATATACGTAAATGAAAATACAGTAGAGCGTCGGCTATCAGAACCTAATGGGGAGACGATAGTTCGGAAAACCGGTTTACTCTAATAATCGAACTGTATACTTTTATGTATCAATAAAAATAAATGTATAATGTAAATCTCGTTTATTGCTTTGGTAAGTAGGAATATAATATGAAGTACACATAGGTTAGTGAACAAAACATGTCGTAAAATAAGCATTTAAACGCAGTAAAACTACAAAAAACCTACTTCAATGCGCGAAAATCCTGTATAACTCTGGAACCACTTATCCGATCGGAATAAAATTAAATTGAAACCAATTTTGAAAAGAAACTATCGATTGCAAAAATAATTTTCAAAATCGATTCACAAATGTCGAAGTTCTGAGTAACAAGCATTAAAAAAATACAAGAGAATTGAGAACCTCCTCGTTTTTTGATATTGGTTAATAAATAGTAATTATCCAATATGTCTATAAAATTAACGTTTAAAGAAGTCCTTAATTTTGGTCTGTCCAGGTCCAAGTGACTCTGTCAGTCTACTCTCTCAATCGCAGGTAGGTCGCGCACTATTTTCAGAAAACTTACTGATTTTCATGTTGTGCTTCTAACCATCGTATGTTCGGTTATAGACCTTCGAATAATCGACGCTCTACTGTATACAGATATTCGAATCTTCGTTCATCGTGCGTACGGCAAAGGATTGGAATAAGTTGTAAGTAAATTGGACGGAAATAAAAAAAGAAACAGAAGTAAAAAATAAATAGTACATTGGATTGGACGCTGGCAGCGTTAATGTTTCCGTCCAATTATGACATGGGTATACTTTCAAGAAAAGAAGTACAAATAAACAAATAAGTGCAAATAGGCTGTTACTAAACTAGGGCGTACCATCTTTCGGCCACGTCACCACTTAACATCAGGCGGGATCGTCGTCAAGCGCTAGTTTATTCATTATAAAAAAAGGTAAAAACACGGTAAGAAGCAAATTGCTGAAGAACCCAAATTGCCGGAAGCCTGAATGCTAGTCCTTTTTCCCTTCCTATTTTTCCTAATAAGGAAGATGGAAGAAGATTTGACGGGGGAGGGGATAGATAGTAAGGGGAAATATCCTTTTTTCTATTTATCCCTCCTCTGTCCATTAAAGTTAGGCAACGCATCTGCGACTCATTACTTTGTTGCAGATGCGGGTTTCCGGGTAGCGGTCACTTAATATCGGGTGTACCGCAAGCTCGTTTGCCACTTTCTTCAATAAACAGAAAAAGAAAAATGTGGCTTAAAAATGATATGTGTCAAGAAAGGAAAGCTTGAATGCGAGGATGTTAAAAGGATAATTGAGTGATAATAACGAATGTGGTTAAAAAAGGTATGCCGGAGATTCCCAAACTATGAGTCGCTACCCACCTGTGGGTCACGAGCGCATATTGAGTAGGTCCTAATGTAGGACGCGGCCGACCGCGATGGTCGCCGTATGTAAACTAAGAGTTATTCACAGCATCGGTTGGGGTTCAAGATTAAATTTAAACTTTGGCGCTTGACTTAGAACATTATTTTTCAGAAGCTTTCAGAAATAGCTTGTCAAACGAGTGTTAAAAATGTTTATCTCTATCAATCTTGGGAAAAGGATAGAAAAGCTTTAAATAGAGCCATATGAATAAATTAAATTGTAAATCTCTACACAAAACTGTAAATCTCTTTTTATTCCCCACAGTCACGAAGAAACTGTTACGAACCATGTTTTGAAGGATTTTTATATTATTTATAAGATTAATATTTATAGATGCCCATTATATCGGTATCGATCACATTAGTGACATACTAAAAAAGGTGTCCCAGGATTGCGCCACATGTAAATCCGTAATGTCTGCCTACCCCTCTGGGTTAAGAGCGTGAGCGCATATTTATTTATTCGAACGGCAGTTCGTAGTCTGACTAGTCGGATTATCAATATACAAAGTTAACAATCGGTGCGGTGACATATAGACCCTATGTAGGTATGTTTTTGCAAGATACAAGATAGTTTTAGTCTTAATTTTTTGCGTTAATTGCTAACAGAATTATTTGGCTGAAAATGTCATCGTATCTATGTGTTTTATGTGGTAATAGTGGGCCAGATAATCTCTTATAATTTTATTATTTTAAACATCTCGGAGAAAGGAGAGACTGAAAGACAAAGCAACATAGCGTCGTTTTCAAGTGCTCAATCAACTTCTTCGGGTATTACTTATTCTAACCTACGACGCGACTGTTAATTGTACTTTGTTTTAATTTATTCAAAGTTGTTTTATTAGCTATGTCTTATCAAAAGCTAAATTATAAACGTTTGATTATCTTTCTACAAATATTGCTAGCTTATCGACTGGATGTCAAAACAAAGAGGCTCTCAGCCATGGTAACAATGTCCGTGCACGGTGTTCATTTGAATTATAAATATCTTTAACTGTTTCTACCGGCGATACAACTAATTTTATTGAAATAATATTTTGATATAAAAGTTTTATGCCCTAGGTACCTACTTATTATTTTTGCTAATAGCTTTGACATAAGTGCTTTAGTTTTTTAGAATCAATTCCTCTACACATCATATGCGTGTAACTTCAGCCAGGTATGAAGTTCTGCTGACATATTTTACCAGGCGCAGCCAAACACAAGCTCGCAACATTATATTTAGTGGAGGGGCACACCTGGACGCTGATTGCTGTCCAAGACGTTAATCTAGAGCAGGGATCGGCAACAAGCGGACAGCGGAGGCACAAAACTAGGACCGCCAAATATTGTTAGAGATACGTACATATTATTAATTCACAAAATATTTTCATATGAGTGGCCCTATTTTCATATTTCGTTTTTTTGGACCTCGACTAAAAAAAATAAACAGTATCCGGAACTATTATAGATAATTTTTTACAACTCTATCCGGACCTCACTTAAAAATTCTTTACCTCTGATCTAGACAGTTTTGAATACAAATTCAAAAAGACGCTAGTACGTCCGCATTTTATAGTAGGTACATTCAGAAGAGTGTGCGTGGGAATGACATGATTTAATTTCCCCATCTCTACCTCCCCTACTACCGTTTCCACCATCAGAGTTACTACCTATATCTCTGTTGTTACCTATACCTCTCATTAGAGAGAAACGACTTGAGTCTCTTTATTATGTGCAAAGCAAAAAATTGGAACAACTTGCCAGCGTCAGATTTTCCATCCGATTATGACGAAGGTATCTTCAAGAGTAGAGTGAGTGGGCTAATAAACGAATGCGTACCGTCATCCGATAACATCGCCACTGAACAATAGAAGGGATTGTGGTTAAGCTTACAGAATTATGTAGCGATAAAACTCTCAGATGCTTGCAGTTTTTGAACTTATTTGACCCTTATCGCTATATTATGAATAATTTATACACATTCAAATTAAAGCTTTAATGTTATTCTGTCTAATCAAAATATATGTCTAATAATAAGCTATATTAAAGGAGATTTTCATCAAACTCCGTTCAGAGTTCATCCATTCCCACAATCTTTTTCATAATTTATTGTGACCATGTTTTTGAGCACCGTTATTTTCTAAATTAGCGTGTCTTCCGCAAGAAAATGTTGTTTACAGATGCAAATCATCTTTTCGCCTTCTAGCACCCAAACTAAGCAACTTTGGGTATATGTATGTTGAATTAGAAACATTATATTTTCGCCCACGGAATCTGTGGTTTCCGTTGTGCACGCCATAATCCGGACTCCTGTAGAACGTAAGTCAGATGCTCGCATGCCGTTATGTTGCTATTTCTAGATAGAATGCATATTAAGTTTATCCAGACTACAAATACAAGCATTTTCTAACTTTTGAAAACCACAAATTTTGCCTGTGAAAGTATCATTTTTCATTAGATGTTATTTTATGTGATAGTTCTTACCACTTAGCACAGACTTTGTCCTGGAATAAGTTGTATCGAAAGAAACTTCAACAATGTTCATTTTACAATTTTCTATATGTACTTCGGCAACGAGAATTATTTGACTACGATGCAACCAATAACTTGTAGCTTTAGCGGAAGTGAAGTGTTAGGTTGATTATATTATGAAGTGGGTTGAAGAGAAAAATCTGATGCAATTTTAAACTTTCTTTGGGCGATGGTTATATTTATTATCTTTAATACAGAAATATTAACTACATTGTCTATGGTTAGATGTGTGCTCCTATTGGTTAAAAATTCTCCTTGTTTTGCTTTACCAATATGGCGCTGCTGCTGTTATGAGATGACAACATCGCAGTTTGTGTCCTATTTGTTATTATTAATGTTACAGTCAACATTAAATAACCACCTCAAGAGTTCAAAGAAAATTGGTAATTGTAATGTAAGTTTCGTTAAAGTGAGGCCCAAGTCGTCATTGAATGATACTCTCGTATGCGTCGGTGGGAAAAGCATATAGCTCCTGTAAAAATGGCGGGTGTGTTATCTTTATGGATTGTGTTTTCATTTCAATAGTAAAAAGTTAATCTATGAGATTTACTCAGAATCGTCGATAAATTGAGTTTAAACAAAGTTATATTACTTACACAACATGTGCCGATTACAAATTTGACAATTGGAGCAGTGATTGTTTAACGGAGTTAAGGCAGGTGTCAACGTTTTTGATGAAATTATCAGAATGTCACGCTGGGGAAGAGGCCGAGGTGGCAGCGTGGCCGTGCCGCTGGACAGTGCACTGTTTAGAGAAAACAGCAATTGTCCTTCAGCGGCTCGTTCAGCAGGAACTGTTGGCAAATGGGGAATGACTAGCTTCACATCTATCAGAAGTGCTCCTTACGGTATGTATTAAATGCTCAGCCTTGAAGTGTTTATGTTTAAAACCATTGTTTTCATTTAAGTAACAAAGCAATATAAACTGTTATTCCTTAAATGGTAAAAATATCAATAAGTGAAAGTAACATATGTCTTGTTGGATTCTATTCATGTAATAATGTATGTTTACCAACATGTTAAATTATGAAGACATTAACTAGGATTATTTATTTCAGCGTACAACAATTTGAAAAAGCCTGTGCAAGATCAAAATAGTCCTTTGACAGTGCCAGCTGTTGACACAGAAAAACCTCCACCAAAACCGAAGAAATTCTTTAAATCTCGCAATGCTGAGCCTTTTCCTCCTGTGCCTCAAATTGCTTATGCACCTCAAACAGTCCCACCACTTTCGCCAGAACATCCACCAAGTACCAAGGAAAAGAAATCAACAAAAAGAAGTAGATATAATAGAGATTCTTCTTCACCGGAATTACCACGACGTAACTCAGAGAAAACAAAATCTAAAAAGAATGTAGTGCCTACTAAAGCTTCCAAGAAGGAAGAACCTAGCGGTGAAAATTCACAACCACCAAATAAAAGATATTTAGTGCGTAATCGTAGCAAAGTTATAAACTATGCAGAAGATGGTAGCAACAGTCCCATACCAGATTTGACAACGCGATATGAATCATTACATCCAAAGGAACAGTCACCCAAAGCTAGTCCATTAATTTCCAGTCCAGTGCCAGCAAAACCAGTAGCAGATGTAGTAAGTCCTTCAACCAGTAAAGAATCCAATGAGGAACGTAAACCACCACCTATTGTACTTAGAATATCAAAAGGTACATCAAGAATTGTAAGCACAGATTCAAATGAAGGATTTACATCTCCTGGATCTGATAGACATTCTTCTATGGATATGCATTCTGATTTGGACCATAAAAAGAGTCCTTCAATGGAAACAATTTGTTCACCTAAGCATGAAGGCCTTAAAATCACCATAAAGTGTTCCTCTCTAAACCAAGAAAGTAAAAAAGAAAAGAAGAAGGATAAAAAGGAAGGACACCACAAGTCACATAAACGCCATCACAAGAATAATGAAGATGAACCACTTAAAAAAGCCAGTTCTCCCTTACCGGGGACTGATACATATGACCTGTATAAGACTTTGGCTTCTCCTGTTCATGAGGAGGAGTCAAACAGAAAAACAAAAGCAGATAATATTGAGGCACAATTAGCTAAGTTAAATTCCACTACTTCAACAACAAAATCTAAATCTGAATCAAAGGTTCTTTCACCTGAACCAAAACAACCTGAAGGTTTAGGAAGGTCTAGAAGGAATAGGCCAAACATTAACTACAATGAAAATGATGATTATTTAGATGTGTTAACATCTAAAGTCTCGAACAAGAATGTTACAAAGACTGTTAGTGATATTAAAAAAGAAGTCAGGAAGAGTAAAAGGAGACTTGATGTTGCAGCAACTGCAGATGCTAATGATATAAATGAGGTTCATTCAGAAACTGACAAAGATGTTGAATCTCATTACGATGACAGTGATTTAATTAACATTCTTTCTGGTGATAATGATAATCCCAAATCTGCGAGTGAGTTGCAAAAAACAAAAGTGAGTAAAAAACAAAAGAATAAACAGAAATATGGGAATTCCAACAAAAATATTGAATCTACAGATCCTGAAGAATCTTTAAGTTTGTCCCAACAAGATGAAAATAATGAAGAGGAAGATGAATATTTGGCAGAAGAGCCTAAAAGCGATGACATTAATTATGAAGAAGAAGGAGGAATTCAGGAGGAAAATGAAGCAGAATCTCAGAAAGAGAAGATAAAGGAGCAACAGGAAGGAATACTTTCATCAGATGTTCAGTCCGAGAACCAAATGGAAAGTCAAATAGCTTTTCAAGGAATAGATTCTAATGATGATCTGTGTAATAATACACCAACTCAATCATCCGATTCTGCATACAATAGTTGTCCCAATGAAAACTCAGAAGAAGAGTCACATAAAAATATAGCTGATGATAACTTCAAAGTTCCAAATGGTGTAAATGAGTTAGATATTGGTACAGATGATAAGCCAAGTGTTAAATTGGTTATAACAAAGAAGAAAGGTTCTATATTTAAGAGCAAATCTCTGGTTAATGATAACCCTTCTCCACTACCAGCTAGAAAAAGGCGGCATCTATACAAACATCAGTGGGCTAATGATGTGAGTATAAATAGTAACAATTATCAATTTTTTTAGAAGTGTAAAGCTTATTTAAAAAAAAACTCATTACCTTAAGATTCAATGCAGGTTATTAATATAAAATAATATGGTAATGTGCAGTGGCCTAGCTGATGTCAAGTGATCTCTAAACCATGACCTTCCACAATTGTGGTAGAGCCCGCAACAACAACATCTGTTGCACAAATGGGCCGGCTCGACCGGTGAAATACCACGACCTCACAGAA
>DWTW01001484.1:0-12537 GCA_018246275.1 Papilio slateri
CTAATCAACGAACTCACGACCTTATGGTTCTTAAGGCATTAGGCTATTGGCCGTTAAACGTTTTTCAAAATATATTTTCAATAAGTACATAAATTCGTCAATAATGGGCATGTATGAATTATTTTATCTCGTTTTGTCGCCATTCTTGCTCTAGGACAACGGTCAGCAAATCATTTTAAGTGAGGTCCGGATACCGTTGATTTTTTTTATGGCTTCGATAAAAAAATCATAAAAAATTCATAACTTTTCGATCATATACAAGACTAGCTCAAACCCCTTGATTTTTTTCGTCGCCCTAAAAACGGATGCCAAATTAGTAATAAGTCAACTGTTATTCGAATAATCATCGTGAGGAACTACTAAATTGACAAAGCACAATTTTCGATTCAGTCGATTGCTTTTTTATTCAACAATCGCCTGTCACAGCACAATTTTCGATTCAGTCGATTGCTTTTTTTTTCAACAATCGCCTGTCACTGGTCCAGATAATACGGATCGCGCTGTTGTCGACCTCCGTTCTCGGGAATAGGAGCCAACGTAATTCTTCTCCGCGTAATTAATTAACTCTTAATCTTCTGCGTAATTAGGATCCCATACAGCGATCAAACGTACTAACCAAATGCTGGTTTCAGAACATTTGTGTAACCAGCAGTGGACATTTAAAGATTGTAAAATTTATTGTCTTATTGTCATCTTATTTCAGTGATTCGTGTACATATTTAACATTCACCAATGTGACACTGATATCTCCAAGCGGCCTGCCCTATGTGCGACACTCGAAGGCGCTCGTGGAAAACATGTTCCTCAAATGTCGCACCAACACCGACAAATATCTAAAGAGTGTACCGTATTCTTATTACGTGAATGTTATACAGGGAACTCTTACTGAGATACACAGGTACTTCACTTCGTTCATAAAATAAAGTCATCGGTTTTAATTTCGCATTGCATATAATTTGTGATAATTTACTACTCTTGATTAGATCGCCTATCTTTTAATCGAAGGGACCAAAATAGTTGATCAGACCTCGAACATGATTGTGATGAAGACTTGTTACTGGAAAAGCGTATTCATACAACATTAATACGACAAAACGAGTGTGCACGGTTCTTTATTCTTTTAATAAATGTATTGTATTTTTCAGACGTGCAAAATATGTAAGATTAGGGAATGGTAATAAATATCATTACGATTTACTCTTTCTGTTGTTCGGTAAACAATATCAACATCCTCATTACATGAAGACAATATTAGAAAGAGAAGATAAAATGAAGTGAGTCAAAATAAGGAACATATTTATGCAACAATTAACTAGAAAGTATGGCCTAATATTTTAGATCAGATTTTAGATTGGATATTTTCAAATAAGATAAAACTTAAAGATTTTTTTAAATGTAACGTAACCTCGATTTGCAACAACTATACACACACGTGTAGCACCAATGTCAGTAAAAAAACTAAAAAATCAAGACACATGTCTTGTTTAAGATATGAATGATAGATGAATTGCTCGAATTCATTACATAAAATCTCGTCTTCTCTTTTAATTTATCTCTCGTACCAATATTATTTTCAGGAAAGGTCAAATTCCAATTTATAACCCCTTGGATGTTCCGATTTGCGCTAGAGAAAAGTTTGTCAGCAAGAGATTGCCTGAAAACGTTTTCATTATCAACAATCTTTCTGATGCAAATAAAGCTCTTAAATATATCAAAAATAACTTGATGTATTTTGAACCTTGTGGGTATTAAAATATTTTTATTTTTATTTTAATTTAGAACTAATAAATAAGGCCAGGGCTTTGAATCAACACTTGGCAAGACATTCTTTTTATGTCTCTTACCTCCTACAAACATTAAATATCGATCTTCTCAGTGTACGTTGCCCATCACATTTGTGACATACGTATTATAAGCTCGAAGAATAAGTAAATACATATTTTTAACGCTAGATACTTTGCTAAATTCTGACTAAAAAATATCTTAGTACCACGAAGGTTAATTTACAAGTACAACATGACAAAAGACTCACGATAATAAGGCAAACAATTATACCGTGAGGGTAACAAAATAAGATTTGATTCTCTTTTAGTCTCTACATTTCGCTACAAAAACTGTTTATAACTTTGTAGTTGGCAAGTTATTAAAAAAAATATCTCTCCAAAATGTTCCTCGAATCCGCTTTATATGATTGTGATATAAAAAGCATCTTCCAATTTGTGTTGGATATGATAAAAAAATTGTTTTAACCGTTATTGATTGATTGATCGATTAGTATTGGTCTTGTATTTTTTATTCAAAGCTTGGTTCTGAAAATTATAAATAGAGGAAACTATGGTCTCAAACACTATAATTCGTAGAGCATCAAAAATTATTTTCTGTCAGGTACATACTCTTTTTTCGCATTTTTTCTGCAGATTGTATTCTTGTGTATGGTGCAACGATACATGCATACTGCTGTCTATCGACTATGCTGCAAATGGGAGTACCAAATGAAAACATAGTATTCGTTGAACCTTTCCCATCAGACAACCCAAGAAAACCTAGGGTATCCGTTTTTGCGAACAATAATGTTAGTATAATGCTGATGCCTTAAATACCATTAAATAGTTAGCGTATAGTGATTTAGTGCGTAAGGAAACATTTTTCCTTTCACCTCCTCACTATCCCTCTTTTTTCCTGATCTAGTAGGTTCCTGACTTTGACCTGACTCATTTGATCGAAATCGGTCTGTATCATCTTCTTAATTTCGTTTCATGTTAAATAATATTCAACATCTTGGCTTGATCTACGCTCGATTTTCTGCTGTTTCCGCTGCCACTTTTAAGTTAAAAATGTCAGATCCGGATAATACTAGTTTCTAATTTGTGGTATGCCCTTAGTACTTCTGTACTAGTATAATAATAAAATTTACAACAATTACAAAATTTGTGTTTTACAACCGTGTCTTTCCTTCTTACATTTTTAGGTTGATCGAACTGTTAACGACATGATGAAGAACTTAAACATCAAGACATACAGTTCGTACTACTTCGAATCGTGGAGCTGTGACCTTGATCATGTGGTGACGTCTGTGACCTTCATATCTCAGTACAAAATGGTCCAGTTGTCATGTTCAGCATTCTTTTATTACGGCAAGCAGGGCGTTGACGAGGATGCGTTTGTTGGTAAGCTTACAAACGCACAGAATGTAGCGTAGAAATTTAGGAAAATACACTGCTTATTAGGTCGTTGGCGATGTATCTTCCAATGATCATCTAAATCTGTCTTAGTACTACATAGTGTTAAAAGTCTTCTTGTCTTAGGAAAGTAGTGAGTTGAAAGTAGTAAGTTCATCGTTGTGGATTTTTTTTGCATTCTCTTTATTTCTGTATACGTGATAGTCTAGACGGCTTCTATTCAAGAAATATAACCGCCAGCGATACCAATAATACAAAAAAAAATCATTTCAGCTATAAATAAAAGTGGCATAGCGTACAATGAAGGTATTCTGATAGACCATCAGTTCAGAACAAGGGATATGTCGATATACGCGGCCGGGCCGGCCACGAGGTACGACAGCGTTTACTACGCGGACGACAAGCAGCAGAGGTACTACGACTCTTATGAAGTTGGCACAAAGGTAAATTCTTTAAAAAGTTAAAAAAGTGACAGTCAGGTTTCGTGTAGGAAAGAAGAAAAGAACGGAATAAGGAAGAAAATGGGGCTGCGGGAATTTCCTTATGATAAGAACGTAAACGTGTAAATACTTCTTCATTCGCATACGACAGGATTAAGGGGAAGTGAGAACTCGATAAAAAGCATGTTAATTAAAAGTGATTAAAATTATCTTTTTACTCCTTGTTTAAATAATCTAATAATCAATTAATACCTTTATTAAAAATTATTATTTAAAATAATTGAAGTATTATTAATAATTACAGTTAGGAAATCAAATACGGAATCAATTAGACCCGCTGTTTGTTGACACTGAAAATTATATAAAACGACCAGAAACCATTGTAAACGAAAGTTCTGGTTCCACTTTCAGTGGTAGCAATAGGGAGTCAACATCCATATCGTCGTAAGTACACTTATTTACTAAATTTTGGTGACATGGCAGTTTTACCCGACCGAATCAGAAGGTGGGTAATGTTTTAGGAGGTCATTAGATTCATATTCCCCCCGGAGTGGTGTACCTAATAGGATGATGTGATGCATGATGGTAATCATAAAGTCAGTCGTTTTTTTGATTAAATATATTTTGTAACTTCAATTTCTAGTTTTTACTGGTACTTCTTTTTTCACAATGAGTTCACTAGTGATATGATCGGCAATGCTTTATAATTTTAGGATCACATTTTTTTATAATTTTAGGAATGAGTTTGAAACAACAACAAAATTACCAGATTTTAGGGAACCAAGGGTAATGTACTGCACACTGCCCGGCGGCCTGCAGTACTTGGAGGTGCGCTCGCCTGGGAAGAAGACTCCCTGTTACTACATCCAGTCCTTGCATTACAATGTGAATATACATTTTGGATTTGATTATTGGTGTATTGGTAGGGGTCGCCCTAGGCGAACTTATACCGACCCGATGGTGACATACTAAAGAAAGGCGGTGTTAAGACTATGCGTAATCGAGCATGTATGCATAGATGTGTGAATGTAGACGAAGCGAGAGAGGTGTAAGGACAGTACTAAGTGGAAATCCGTAATATCTGCCTACACGACTGGTTTAAGGGCGTGAGTGCATCACTACATAGTATAAAACAAAGTCGCATCCCGCTGTCTGTCTGTCCCTATGTATGCTTAGATCTTTAAAACTACGCAACGGATTTTGATGCGGATTTTTTTAATAGATAGAGTGATCAAGAGGAAGATTTATATGTATAATATAGTAGAGACTTACGGATAATTTGAGCGGTCTAATGTGATGTCGTAAATAAACACATTTTTTTGCGCTTACATTGTGAACGCTGGCTGAACCCTACGAGATAGATCAAAATAATATACTACAGTATTATACACCTTGAGAAGGTCTACAAAAAGTCCGCGATGGTATATGTCTATCTCTTAGGGATTACCCACAATAACCATTTTTTATCTTTTATTTTTACGAAAAACGAGAAATAATGGCTTAATTGCGATTTCAAGCAATACAGCATTAATCCTTACCCACTTAAGTACTTTAAATACATTGTGCATTTAATATAGATCAAAATGGCTCTATACAGTATGTAAGTAAGTTAAATGAATATTTTCGAAGATATTTCAGATTTAAAATGCATGGACATAGCGGTTGCAAAGATACCGGCCGGGCCTATAAATAGCGCGTAGAAGGCCGCCCTTCGTCCCAATCCGATAATAACAATAAAGTAACGGCCCGAGCCGAGGCTCCCGAGAGAGCCCTCGAGCTTAATTACTCTTAAAGAGGTTTAGGCTAAGCGCTCTCTGCGCTCGGCCACCTCAAGCCCGGTGAATCTGTGAAAGCCACCTAACAGGCTAACAGTGACAAGCCAGTCACAAATAAAAATAACCGCGCTTCGCTTTATAACACTTTATGATTAGCAGCGATAGGACGCGTTTGTATCAGCATTGGACCCGTGCGAAGCCGGGGCGGGTCGCTAGTATACATATAACTTGTTTACATCATGGCAGCATGACATCGTCCCGTTACATTAAGTTTTTATACGCTGAATCGTGAATACGAATAACGCATATGTTAAATCGTTAATAAAAAAAATTATACGATGTCGTTTACCTGACATGTCGACAGATGGCGATAGTTCAACACTAATAAATTTCTTTCATGTGCTTTGTAGTACTCGCATATTACATAGAAAAGAAAAAACCTCGTACGATTCCTTATAGCCTATACAATTTCGGTTATTGTACATGATTTTATATTAATAATCAGTCTTGTATAATATTATATTATTAAACAATATTGAATAATGATGGTAGTAATGGATGGAAAAAAATTGTGAAAGATTCGAGAGGTGTGTGAGAACTATGCCAAATGAAAATGTGACTGCCTCCTCAAAATGCTCTTAGTTCATTACACCTTAGAGTACCATATTTTCAACTACTATGTTTTCAACTAAGAAAGTATTTATGTATCGGAAATAGAAACAATTTTTCATTTAAGGAAATTTACCGAAACATGCGAAGCCAAGTTTCACTTTGAAAAATAATTAAAAAAAAAAACTTATTTAGACTTCCGTCCAGAAAGTCTATAAATGTGCAATATCTGTTTTCAGGGACAAGTTATAGAGACATTTAAAGAAGGATATTTCAAGCTTCATTTTAACAACGATTTGATCGTAGACGGCATCACTTGCCTGACTCCCGCGAAGCGGCCATTGGAGAACTTTGTCAGACTTTATGGGCGGTCCACAGTTGTGCTAAATAACGTTCTTTTACGATACACTGTAAGGAAAAGAAATTTGTTATTAATTGATTTTGATAGCGATATAAAAAAAATACTTTTAATGTGGCCCTGTTACTAAGTTGTAATGAACATTTACATTTACATAAAACATGTTGATGATAACATGTTTTATATGAATATTTTCACCAGTGTGCACTCACGGTAAAGCGCACCTTTGATTATTTCAGACAAGGAAATTGGACAATCTTTATGCATTCTTTCGTTCCCCTTGGGCATATTTTCTATATCATGATAAAAGCGAGGAGTTATTTGCTATGGTCAAGGAGCTTCTGCCTAAGGTATACTTACTTGAAACAAACGAATCATCAGCTTTTGTTACTGCCATCGTCATATTAAAATAAATATTAACCTTATTTTTTACCTAGGGTCATCGTAAAGGAAATACTCTGAAGGAAGCTCTTTATGCAGTTGGTGAAAGACTCAGCACCACGGTAAATCTGACCATTAGAACAAATAATAAATTAAGCTCTTTTGAATATGCAGTGTTTAGATCACTGAGATAACTTTTTAAAATGTCACACAGCTTAAGAAAGGGTAAGGTATTTACAAAATAGTGAAAATCTTTTTCGAGTATAAATCGTTCCTGGCTAGTATTAAAGACCACTATAATACGACATTTTATACCTAATACAATTCTAAATAAGCAACAATCTAAATACCCACCAAAGAGGTCATATTAATTGGTGGTATATTGAGGTAGATAATACTTCTTCCCCTTAATATTTAAAGATTTTAATAGCATACAGTAACCTTTGAAAAAGGCGTTGAGCTTTTTTTAATAGTGGCATTTTCATTATCCATGAACTCTTTTGCAGTCTTGCAAAGAGACGTTAAAATCAGAGATGCGTTCTGTATTTGAATCATCACCGCACGTGGAGGCGATCATCGACTATGTAATGGAGTGGCTCAGTGAACACGAGGCCCTGCTCCCGGTGTACCTTCAGCCGTGGCATCAAGCGGAGTACACGCACGATGAGCAAACTAACCCGGCTTTCAAACGCAAGAGGAGTATTATTAAAATGCTAAACGCGATTTATTAAATTTCGCGTTTTGAATATGTTTTTATGATGAACTATTAAATTGCTGGAAAATATTCTTGAAATTAAATAGTTTTGTTACAACACCACTGTATTATTGTCCCACTTTAATTAATTGGTAAAGAATTGCCGCGCTAACTCTAAACTATTACCAACCAAATAAAACTAAGACGACTTCATTAGTATGTTAATAAATAAAAAGTTTGCATTTCTAAGTGGTAGTGGCGCGTATCCAAATGACTCTAGACAAAATACTGCGTTTTAATGACATTTTTCAAAAGTCTGGCCAGTCGGCAGAATGATATAGATGCCAACGAGTGTTCTGTTGCTCGAAACCATTATATTACAAATTGACTGAGTGGAATATATCATATCGATCTATATACGTCCCCATTAAAATATTTAAGAGATAAAGAGTGTTCTCTAGATAGGTATAGACGGACCAACAGAGCTATTCAGATCCATAGTATTGCGTTGTTAATAAGTGTAAAAGTTTCTTACTGGATAGTTGCTTTTGGTATTTTATGGTTTAATTAATTTTTGTACTTTGACTTTTAAAACGTAGATATATTTGAAACTTATTTTGAAAGACATTTTGACATATTTATGAATTATATCTTTGATATTATTCATATGTCAAAATGTCAAATTGTGAACATCAAAATCGACAACACGTATTTTTAGCAATTTATATTTTTGTAAATATTTTATAATGGTTCAAACGAAGTCGTGTAAGCCACTAGTTCTAAATGATTTGTTGATACAAAATGTCAACACCTGGGGGAACGTTCAGTACAATATTCCACTGAGGTTGTCCAATAATGAGACTCGAACCGGCACCAGTATCGCCTTGCGCCATATACCAGACACCCCGCATAACTTTGACTGTGTGGGTATACGATTTTATGTTTATACGCACTACACTGTTGCTGTTATTCAAAAATAGAAATGTTCTTACACCATGCTCTTGTGTGATGATGGCGATATTATCGATGCTATTCTCTGTAGCAGCAGCTTAAAATACATTAAGAAATGAAAGCTTCTGGAATGGCCTTCTACAAGATGGACTGACAATCAGGTTAGAGTTGGGGAAGTCCACCAAGTGACGATTCATGGGGTATGGGTATGTCTAGTACAGGACATTTGTTGGCTGATAGATTTTTTTAAACAAGCAGTGTTAAGTTAAAAAAAACACTATTGTTTAGACAAGAGATAAACGAGTTCATAGTATTTTTCTCAGTATCTAATCACTTCGATTAGAAGTGGACTAGTTATTAAAATTAATTTTTTCTTTATATTAATTAAATTATCTTCATTCTTTTATTTTCTAATAGCTATAAATATATACAATTATTATTATTTAATATTTACGTCTTCATTTTAGAAAATCCATGACCCTCTTCCGAAGCGTGTCACTGGTCGGGACATGGTGGTGGAGAAAGAGTCTTACAAGACCACCACCGGCGAATACTGCGTTAAGCCTAACCCTAACAAAGCTATGGAAAGGTCAGACTGTGCATGTAACTGTAAAAGAGTAATTTATATGACTGGGGTTGAGAAAAAAGTAAGTTAAAATTATATAGACTGTTATTAACTGTAAAAAAGGAAACATATAATTTTCCATGAAAGTACACACACAGAATACAGGCCTTTCATTTAGTAAAGTGGCCTAGGCCGCATTCCCGCCCTAGTCTAGTCTTTTCTTTTCCTTCTCCGCTCCGACGATAAGGCTGGCAGCGCATTGATACATCTTCTGATTGGTGCGGATATTGAAGCCGCTTGCTCGTTTCCTTTATAAAGTTTTGTATACCGTTAGTAGATTTACTATTGGAGATATCTTCGTGACTTCGTTTAAATGTCCGCAAGACGCTATATTGTGGTGACCGATGATGGACAAATAGGTTAAAAATCAATGTATGTTAATGCTACATAAACTAGGTTGATAACGTTATTTTCAGCTTCAAGGCAAGAATATCATACAACCAACTCTGATATCAGAGATGAAGGACAATTACAGGGGCCTTTCTAAGTCACCGCTAGCACCGCCGGAATATGATGTTAAAGCTCCCGACCCAGAATACATTTTTGATGTAAGCATTTACTATCGTTATTGGTATTAAAATTTTATACCTGGATTTAAAAACATAGAAAGTCTACTGATAACTTAATAAGTAAAGGTAATTTATTATCAATAGATCAAGAAAGACCTCACAGAATACCAGAATGTATTTACAAATAATCAATAATACGCGTTTTATCTGTTGGTCGCAGGCCCAATTTTCATGCTTTCTCGTATATAAAGGTGCACCACTCCCCGGAAATATTCTACGTGTTGCGGATGTTTGTAAGTGGCAGTGATCACTTTGCAATATGTAAACGTTTTGTGCGTTAGCTTCCATCTTCCATAAAGAACTCAAATATTTAGTTTATGGCGCTTTTATTTTTATTTGTATTTTAGGTGGTAGCAGCGGGCAGGAGCGAAGCGCCAGTTATTCCGGAGAGCGTGGGAGGATTCCGGCGCCTGCTCGATCCTTACGTGACCACCTACCGCGCGTACCAGCGGCCCTTCACACCGGACGAGCAGTACGGCATAGGCGCTAAGGATCACATCACTTACTACTCCGAGTCTAACACTCCTAAAGTAAAACGGACTTATATTCTATAGATTAGTTTATAACTTACGAGTTAACAAATCTAATTATTATGGTTTAGGCTCGCATCTAATCGCATTATCACAACGCACTTGCTTCAAGCATCGGTTTAAGAAATCGACAGACTTATACATTGTCTGATTATTTTGGGACCTAAGTATTTTTTCCTTCAGGAGATATTTACAGCTCTACCGTTGAGTTGAACTTCTACGCAAAAGCCTTATGCTCTGAGCTCTTCCTCTTGGGCACCTTGGCTCGGGCCTTCGTTTAAGTCCCTCGATCAAGACATGTTACGAGATTATTGAAAATACTACGATTTAATATAGTCTGTATAAACTAGATTCTAAATATAGGTTCGAGGATTCGGTCCAAAGCATAAGGAGATATGGATGCCAATGGAATCTAAAGTTCACAGAGCTGTGTACGATAGAATTCACGTCAAGAAGGAGTATAAGGAAGTCGCGTCCTGCCACAACCCAGTCAATAACTTAAAAGGGTAAGTCGTAGCGCATGTAAATAAAAACAGAGGTTTTTAAACAAAAGTTTTGTTTTGTTGGCTTTAATATATACTTTTAAATATGGTCTGCAGAAAAATTGTAAATCGATTTATTGTTTCTTTGGTTCTAAATATAATTCATACATCATATTCAAGTCATTCCATTCAATTTCAATTTATATATCTTTATTAAACTTATCACAGTAGTTTAAAACTTAAGACTTCAAAAGCCATGAAAATATACATCAGGTTTGTCACCGGTAGCGTGCAGGTAGTAAGTATTATCTGCAACAAGTGGATCAAATCGAGAACGTCGATGTGACGATAAAAATTTAGTATCTTTTTAAGTATAAATTCTTTTTTTGCCTTTTTGTCATTCTAAGGTTCAAAAATGATCAATCTTGTAACGCTTTTTCAATTTCTCAGGGTATTTGAATCAGAGACGAAGAAGCGGTACCAGTCACCATTCGCATCATCTCCCCTCGCGGCGTGGACTCATGGGGAGGAATTCTTCCTTGCTCCGTTCCCTCCTAATCCTTACCAGACCAATATCGCTCCCTTCATGTACTGCAGCGACTACTGTCATATCGCGCAGGGTACAAAGCCTTGTACGGTCATCGATCAGCTTACTCACGATATGACGCCTCACAAGCTTTGCAAACAAAAGTATATCGTTTCTAAAGATTGGTAAAGTACAACTGTTTTATATAAAACAAAACTCGATATCAATAACGGTTGTGTGTTATTGCGATATGTTTTGTTTTATATGTGTTTCCATTTTTGTTTTATCAATTTGTTGTTTTTTTTTTAATCTCAAATACATGTTTTTTCTAAATTTAACATATTGGAGAAGGGGTCTAGTTCAGGGGTCGGCAAGTAGTAAGGCCGGACCTGTATCCGGAATACAGTTGAATTTTTTTTATCGAGGTACAGAAAAAAACATAAGGGGCTTTATATGAATATAGTTAAATTAATATGTATTATTTGACATCATGTGGCGGACCGCGTTTCGACGCTCCGCGGATACGGACCGCAGTCCGCCTGATGCCAACTTCTGGTCTTAAATAAAAATAACTTTACTGCGTTTTTGAAACGTTGTATTTTATGATTGCTTTTAAATATTTTTACTACAATTTTAAATACAAATCGAGATTATGATCTGACAAACAAGTAACATGTCTTGCCTTTAACAAGTCGCTACGTTATTTTTCTATTTTCTTGTCGATTTCTATCGAGGTTTCATAGGTATCAATGGTGTCTGAAACATTGGAAAAAAAATAATTTACTAATGTCTATCTTTCGTAACTAATGTCCGTCTTCTCATAGACACCTTCGATTTCGAGGCTTCACTCCTCACTCGAAGAATAAATGCATGAAAAATGTGTAGGACGTCTTCGTTAGGGCCAATGACTCGTGAAAACAGAGAGAAATGGTTGGGTGTATAAACTGAAAGACCGCAAACGATGGAAGGTGTAAGCCACGTCCAGCAGTGGACTGAAACATGATGACGATGATGACTTTGAATTTTGTCGATAGCTTGGAGAATCTGGCAACGTTTTGCAAAATAGCTGTGAAGACGCCTATTGAACCTCAAATTAATAACAGGGTTCCTAGAAATCTTCATAGCTTGTCTAGATAAACTATTACTGGTAACTACCTATTATCTTAAAATCTAATATCGGTTAGAGCAAACATTAAAAATTATAATGATATAAAGTGCTCTTTATCTGTACATGGATTTCCAAATTGTTAATTTGTTCTTTACGATGAACTAAGTGTACGATATCTATATCTATAAAAATGAAAGTGTGTGTGTATGTTCCGGGTAGGCTCCGAAACGGCTGGACCGATTTCAATGCAACTTTCAGGAAATCTTTAGATTGACCTGAGGTATAATCGTGTAAAGTTTGGTGACGATCG
>DWTW01001485.1:0-12536 GCA_018246275.1 Papilio slateri
TGTGAGGTCGTGGTATTTCACCGGTCGAGCCGGCCCTGCAGTGCAACAGATGTTGTTGTTGCGGGCTCTACCACTGTCATTTACTTGTTGCGGATGGACATTGGTAGTGGCAGTCACTTAACATCAAGTGAACTGATTGCTTGTTTCTCACTTTCTTCCATAAAAAAATGTACTTAAGCCTTTTTCAGAGTAACTTAGTGCTTAAAATGACACAACAACCAAATTAATAAGCTATATACATATATATATATCCTAAATTTGTTTTCGTAATACTATGAACTTCTAACTAAAAACTTACCAGCATGTGTTCTGAGCTCTGCACAGGTTGGAAGCCGACGAATGAGATCTGCATTGACAGTATAGTGCCTACGCAGTACAGTGTGCTGTAGGCCACGTACACACGGGCGGAAAAACGTCCCAACAACATCAGCGCTAAGACGTGAAGTGGGATCAGGTTAATGAGGAACACGTAACCGCCCCATGAGGATACCTGCATTTAATTAAATAGCTGTTGTAATAAATTTTCGTAATTAATACTATGTACCAGGGAGACCGAGTTTCACTCTGCGTTCTTTTGTAAGACCGTGTTTTCTGAAAATATTTAGTATTCGAAATATGTCATATACCGACATTTCAGAGTTTTAAGGTACCAGTAGGTTATCGATTGACAATAATGTAGTAACACCAGAGGGCGCGGTAAAAATTATGCATATATTTATTTGTGAAATTCGCGTTTATTCGGGAAAAATAACTACATAGATAAAAGAAATAAAAACATATCTAAATACAAAATTTGATCTCATACAGGATAGACGAAATAAATATATATATATACAAGAATTGCTTGTTTATTATAGTAAGATAGAAATAATTAAACAGGCAAATGTTTAACAGGTGCGTCTAGATTTGGGTCATGAATATTATGGTTCATTTTATTTCTTAACATACACTCATGGAACTGTAGCATGAAATTTGGACACTTATCTGTACTTACGCCATAATTTCTTGAGTACTTTTAGTGTTACTCAGTGTTACGTTACATTTTTCCATTTTTTGAGTGTTACTATTGTGTTTTATTTAATATAGGAGAAATAACTGGAATTTTTTTAAACCCGATCCATGTTAGCAGTCTTAAAAAAAAGTACAAAACTTTTTTTTCTAATGTGTATTTAGTGACTTGTGTTAGCCTAAAGAAGGCTTATTTAAATAAAAGTGTAGCTAATATTGGCAATGCTCATGTCTCATTGACCACTGTAATAATTTACTATTTTAATATTCACAGTATTGTATTGTGCGGAAGTGCAAAAATGGATAAGTAATAGAACTTACCAGTGTGAAACTTCCGCCTCATTGATCTATGATTGGCAAATGATCGCTGCATACTTGTTTTATACAGTAATCCAAACATATAAGAATACTCAATCAATTATAACAATGAACATTAACACTTAAATTACTTCATAATTAATAATATTTTTAAGAATGTAGGTTGAACTAATTTAAAAATTTAATTGATTTGAATAATAAAAAAGTAACTTCTCAATAATATGATCTTTAAAATATTCCTCACCATGTAGAAGTATGCAAGTGCCGTCATTGTAGCCCACAAGATGGTGCCCGTATTGACCGCCTTAATCCAGAAGTAGTATGTTAGCAACATGCAGAATATGGCAATGCCTTCATTATCATAACTGCCAGCGACTGAACGACTGATGTATCCAGGTACAATGGCAATCATTGCCGCTGCCACTAAGCCTGCACCTTCATCCTGAAAGGTTTGATATATTTGACATTTTCTCATTCAAACTTATTGTATTATCTATTTATTTCCAGAGATAGTTTTAATTAAACTTCATTTATAAAACAACACACAAGTTCCAAATGAAATTGATTACCTTAAGTTCCTTAGTGAGCAGGTATGTGACAATTGTTGTAAGCGAGGAGAAGAATGGTGCCAAGAAGACACAGACGTTCCGAATGTCTATTGTTATATTAAGAAACTGCATGATATTGTAAAGTGTGGCCGATGTCACCATTAGTCCGGGGTATATAGTACCTGCAAAACAATTACTATTTATGTATACCGCTTTAGATTTTTTTTTAATTTAATCATGTGATAACAAATGCTGGCAAATTTAATATTATTTTTCAGAAAATGATTGACAGTATAACATGACAGAATATTCAAAATTAGTAAAAACCACAGCACAATTATTAAAAACCATACAAGTGGTTTTGCCTACACCATAAAGAAATTTCACGGAGAGATAATAATATAAGGTATATTATGAATTCCAACTGACCTCCAATAATACGCCCCAATGGATACCATGCTCGATCATCAAACCAGTTGTGGAAGTTGTAGAAACCTTCCTCTGTGAGGTACCGAGTAGTTCTGTAGTTGAAGTATGGATCAAACTCATGGATCACACTTTCAAAACGAAGAACCGAAAACAGCCTAGTTGCAAAAGCTGAAACATTTAGTTATTTTAACATCACCACTTATAGCAGTAATTTTTGTTCCATGTATATAGTCATATTTTGGTAGTTCTATGAAATCAATAAATTTATAACATTACAACATCTTTAATCTGTTAATGCAAAAACAATATTATATGTTTAGTTTTCTTCTCAATTTTATTTGATTGATAACTCTACATTAGTTGTTTGTGAGTAACTGTCAACCTGCTTGTCATTTTGTGTAATGTAAGATTGCTAGGTAGTGTGGGTTATTGATACTGTTGATTTGGAAATTTGTGGACTCTGCACGAAAAAAGGAAAATTGAAAAACATGTAACCAGCATTAAAACCTAGTGAAACCAGTTCTCCTCTTACTTTTGAACACAATATTTTAAGGATTTCCGTGTGTACAAAACCCACAGAAATCCTCAAAATATTGTGTTCTAACACCTTCTAATATAAGAAGAAATTTTTTGGTTAAGTATGTTACAATAAACAAAATCATATCTAATATGAAACAGTATTTAAGATATGTCACATAATTATATGATTATTTTCCTTGGGGTAACTACTATGTTTGGTCATCAGATCAACTAAGGAGGAAACCTTGTTTTTTTTTCTATGCCTCTTAGACTACCCCTGTAATCTGCCAGTGTTTACTAGTACCCTAAGTAGGTATTAATTAGATTTAAATTATCTATACAGTAGTGGTGGCACTTTGTTAACTAGAAACTAATTTTATTAATTGTCTATGAGATACTTCATATCATAACACTATATGCAAACTACATAATGAGCAAAGACATAGTGCCATGTTTTTGCTCATTACCTAGTTTGCTCTATGGATCAGAGTGACAACCTGGGTAGAATTATATTATGGTATCGAAGAATATTTTGTATGACGATCATTATTCGACGTAAAAAGAAACTGCAGCTATGCCAGATTACAATTTCTTATAAAAATGCAATGCAACAATAATTATATCAAGTGCTAAGGTTTTTTTAATTTAATAAATATGCAAGAACTAATTCGCCATGTAAAATATACACCCGATTTAACGAGTTTTGCGATTGAAACATGCATGGTACAAATAATGCTTATGTTTCATGGTTAACTTGGGACACATTATTATTTAAAGTTGTCGGTACTTTTGTATATAATGAAGCAGTATTCAATGCATGTAAAAAACTAAAATATCAAGTAAATAACTTACATAAGATTGCTGCCATTGATAAAACAGCCAATTTTATAAACGTAAGCTGTTTATCGGACGAGAGGTAAGGCAGTTTTGCCCTGGGTTGTGTTTCTGCGGTCATCTTGGATGCAGTTTATTCAACAGGAACAGTAAATCATAACATAAATATGATTTGAAACAGTTTTACACTGCAATAAATATAAATTAATTTCGCCGGCAACCTATTCTCTTATTGTAAGTTAGCTGGTAGAGGATTGTTTGACGCATTGACGTCGATGACAGTTTACGAGCGGCGTGGCATAATTGTAAAGGGGTGAATACACCCATTCCTATTTCGTAAATCTGTCTTCAATAAAAATCATGATTAAAAGTATAAATATATGTGAGTTAATTAGGTTATAAAATAATTAAATTATACACCATTCTAACATAACACATTTTCCTAACTCCAAACGAACGGTTATTTGTTAAAGCTGGACATATAATTCAGGGCAAGGTAAAAAAATCTCTCATACTCATATTAACATAAACATAAACAGAACTTAAACGCCTGATTTTTTAAATCAAATTAAAAAATATATAAGTGTACTTACTGTGTTTACTAATGGGGAAAATAGTAAAAAAAATGAAAACGATATTTTTATATATTTATTTTGAAAAAAAAAACATTTGGTATCATTTTTGATACTTTAGGCATTACGGTAATCAAAATATTGAAATTTATTTAACAATGAAACAATGCAAAACAGGGATTTTTCTTATTATCACATAAGGAAACTTTACATTTTTAACATGGCCATGAAGTAAGCTCTCGACAATTTTGATATTTACATTTATTTCTTGAGTCCATAAAAACTTTTTCATGTCCCACTCGATCATAACGTATGTCAGTTGAGGGTAAGACCTGGACACCAGGCCGTGATCTTTTGGAGGGTGGTTCAACATCATCGTTTCGACTTGTACTTGCCCTTCCTCGTTAATTATCAGGTCGATTTTATTATACTTACAACTACTACTATACTTTATTATACCGACATAAGGTGTCAGCAAGCTCTGTCCTGAAGTCAGCTAACTTCAATATGTGCTCCTGGGGTGTTCCTCTTTTGACGTTAGCGTTTTCGTAGAGTACCCAAGAGTTGATTATTGTAATATCAAGTAGATGATAGAACAACCTCATTGTAATTTTTTTGTCGTAGCGGGTTATAGACTCTGCTGGTTCGCCACCAACATAAGTGGAAAGCAATAGCACTTGCTTATTGTCCTTCCAACTTGTTGCCGAGAAATCCATACCTTCAAAGGTAGCAACATTTTCTTGTTAGGCTTCTCTTGTTACTGTGGACTTCAAATCTTCCTTTTTGACGTCAACAAATCTAATTCAATGTCAGGTTCAGCATTAGGTTCTACTTCCAAGTCTTCCTCATCCTCTAGTTCCATCTGAAGCTCTCTTCGACTTGAATAATAATCAATATCATCTTCATTTTCACTGGCCTCATCCTCTGAAATTTCACCATTTTCTAGCATCCGTCAGTTATACTATACAGTTAAGTAAAGGCTAAAAACATTCATGCCAACACCAAGCCAAGCGTATGAACATGAAAGAATCCAAAAATCAGTCAGAAATTGAACCAAAACAAGTATAAGTTAGGCGGGATTCATACAGCCCAGAATGCCTGTAGTACCAAAATTGATACTTACAAAAACGATTTTTTTCTTCAAGCAAAGCAGGTGTAAGAAAAAAATATATTAATCATAATAAAAATAAGATACACACCTATCACACAAGTATTTTTAGTTTACAAAAAAAATAAAATTAAAATCAAAGAAATTAAAAAGCGAAACTTTTTGTAAAACTATGTCACCCATTCAATGCGGCGGGAAACCGAAATGTCATCTTTCGACACTTGACGTTTGTTTTTGGTTTCTAACTTGAAGATTATCAGTCACAGGTAACATGTAAACGGCCTAATATTAAAATAAAATGGATTGTAGGTGCCCAATGCGATTTATAACCCCGGTATCAAATTTGAAACTTAAGGTATTTAAGGGGACCGCTACAATTTGATAGAGAACATCAATATCTACAAAAAAGTCCATGATACTATGTGTCTATTACAGTTGTGACAATAACTTCTTTTTTATGTTAAAACTAGCGGCCGGCCCTGGCTTCATTTTTGTTAAATACCCGTGCGGAGCCGGGGCGGGCCGCTAGTACCTTATAATTATAATTTCCTCCTATAAATAATTTGTTTTCTTTTTAGGACACCACTATACAACATGGAGCACACCGATGAGCTTTCTATCATTGGTCACATAGAAATTCTGGAACTACCTTCTGTTGTTTCTTCAGGTGCAATATATATTCACAGATGTTGCCTGGAATTTAGTCCACCTTTTCAGGAACAGGTATTCATTATACATACTCATTATAATTTTTCTTGTTTCTGTTGACCTAGTAGTTAGAAAATCTTGCTACAAAGTGAGTTACTTTCGTAGGCAAATCCAGAAGTTTGAAGTAAATCACAATTTAAATAGGAATATAGCTTAAAGCTACCATGAATTTGGCTGTGGTTCTTAACTGTGGGTGAAGGTATTTTTGGTGGTACGGTTTGAAGAAGCCTCTAACAATATAATAAATTACTAAATATCATGTATTAAATTTTTGATATTAAATATTAGATAGAAACTACAATAATCCCAATCAATAACGTGAAAATCGGGACTGTGCTATGAAAAAAACTCGTTATAGGGGTATTTAAGCTCGTTGTGGTTATTGGTTTTTGGAAAAAAATTGCAAACATGCCAAAACTAAGAATAAAGTAAAATTTAGACTTTTGTTGCATTGGCAAAAAATAAAAAACAGTGAGTATTGTTTAAATGTAAGTGTTGTGAATTACTAGTGTATTTATTTTAAAAAAAGGCCCTCGCTTCACAAGTATTATAATGAACAAATAATACAAATAATATTGTTTTGTATTTGATATGAAATATACAATTTTTTTTAAATAAACAATAAATTTCGCTAAAAAAATATTTTTCTAAACTAAAAAATCGAAACACATTTTTCAACGGAGTGCTCAGACTTATTTTTAGAATCGGTGGTGCTGCTCACTTAATAGGTTAATTAACACTGTATTTGGGTTTATTAAAGAAATCCTAAAACATGTGTCTACCAGTCTCGAAGACACATTAAAATTCTATTCCATTGATTATACCAAAATTGATTAAAATCTGTCTATAACACAACCAATACGACATTAACCTCAATCTATTCCTTTAAGAGCTAAGTTGCTCTGCATGCTGAAAAGTTTTTGATACATTGAGAAATAAAATTGTAAAAAAATATTTTGTTTGAGCTTATACGCCATATGACCGTGAGTGCACACTGCCGAAAACATTCACTGAAAACATGTTGTCATCTCTGTTTTCTTTTTGTAGAGAAAGAGAGAGACAACAACACGTTTTAATGTAATGTTTTCAGCAGTGTAAACTCATGGTAAGAGTCAATTAAATATAAGAGTAAACCTAATTCAATTTGGATGTTCAATTATTTTGTCCTTGTTTTTTTTTTCGTGACCAGGTTGCGGCAGCTTCTAACTCCGAAGAAGATAAAAGCCAGTTAGAAGAAGCTAGAGTAAAAGGAATTGTTAACAATGCATTGTCAAGAAAGTGTGCCTTTTGTCAAAGACACGGTGCCAGTATTCCATGCAAGGTATTTTAAAATCGAAGAGAATATTTAATTTAATCATGTTTAAATCTCTAAGGACTTTTTATATCACATGATAATGTTTCGTACTTTCAGATGAGCTGCAGCAAATATTTCCATTTACCGTGTGTCCTGGCCTCGGGCGGTTTTATTGATTTTCACACCAAGTCTTCTTTCTGCAAAGATCATTTGTATCAAGTGCCACTTGTTTGTAAGTATTGTTCTATCTGTTGTTCTTTCTTGTTGTTTGTTGTTTTATCTAACTATATGTACATAGTTGTACATTTGTATGAGTCTAGTAAGAGTATACTTTGTGGCTGGTCATTCTATCATCAAGATATTCTAGGTTAGGAACCTGCCTTAACACAAGAATTGTCACTTCCTTTAAAAAAAATATTGATCAAATTTTAATTTTTATCAATCCAGGCAATCTTGACAGTTAACAATGGTGCTGTCGTTCAGTTCTTGCACAAAAAGGTCGGTTTTATCGAAAAGTATGAAAACCACATAGAATGGCATTTAGTGGAAGTATTAAAGGAATTAATATTTAGTATTGGAATAAGTTACCAGCGACAGTGTTTCCGTCCAATTATGACGTGGGTGCCGTGCCTTCAAGAGAAGAGTGAATAGGTCGATGATAAACTAGTGCGGATCATCTTTCGACCGCGTCTCCACTTAACAGCAGGTGGGATTGGGGTCAAGCTCTAGTTTATTCATTATAAAAAAAAGTTATACTTCCATGTCACATTTGGTGAGTGATGTGTCTTGAGGCAATCCTCAATAATGCAAGCAATTATTATTTTGAATCTGCCTAGGTTTTTATCAAAACATATATGATTATTCCTTACCCCTCAGGTACTGCCGATATCGACTGCAGGACGTGTAGAACGATCGGCGACATCTCCAACCTGATGACGTGCGTTACCTGTGGAGGTCACTACCACGGGACTTGTGTAGGGCTCGCTCAGATGCCGGGTGAGTTTATTTTCAGCATTAATTACTATCCAAATATTTTTTGTAACTTTTATAACATAAAGCAATCTTTTTAAATATGCATCTTTTTTAAATATGCATGCAGCTGATAAATCTTTGCAAAAAAAGTAGTGAGAATTAAAATTGCTTGGAGAAGATTTATGTAGATAAGAGTAAAGAGTTAAGTATGCCTTTGATATGAGACATGTAATAACCTCAATCATCACCACCCTTGCCCCACCGACTCTAGGGTCATACGCGCGGAAGGTCGCGCATGATCTGGCCATTGTCCGGCTCCACTTGCAACATTCTTGACTCTACAATGACAGGTGTTGTTCATTGTGTTGTGTGCAGGCGTGCGCGCGGGGTGGTCGTGTCGCGGCTGCCGCGTGTGCCAGGTGTGCCGCGGCGAGGCGCCGGGCGACGCGCGCGCCGTGGCCTGCGAGCACTGCGACAAGCTCTACCACGCCGCCTGCCTGCGCCCCGTCATGGCCACCGTGCCCAAGTACGGATGGAAGTGCAAGGTGACACACGCACACGTCATAGCTACTTTATAATGGCAAAAACATCGATAGTATTTATATTTTTATGGCTAATGGCAAATGTTTCCATTGTAAAGGCATCCACATTGTTGTCTGTCGTGGCGGAGCACCAAGTGCCCATGATCACTATATATGCAAACATATATATACAATACTACTACTATATATACAATACTACTATATATACAAACACTGGGCAAGATCCCAATTGGGGCATTAATATATGTGAACCTTAGCAATTGCAAGGCTTTTTGTGATGTCATTCATATCTCTCAACATGGCATCGCATGTACGCAAAACAGCATATTTTTTTTAAAGTAATGTTCCCTCGAGGCAAGACTTGTCGTTTATTGTCCAAACTCCACTTTATATCATTTCATAATACATCTTGACGATACAATAATTTCAAATTGCAGTTAGGTAACATATTGTTTACATACATTTCCATTTACGATTGTCACCAATTTCGCATCCTGAGTAACACGATCACCATATAGGGATAGTTATGATGAAATAGTTGCGATACAGATGACATCTGCAAGTGAGACATTGGGTGTGTCATTTCTGTTTAACAATTGTCAAGAGTCATTTTAGACAACTTATTTTTAAATTTTAATTAATTAACAAAATAATTGTTTGTTTTTGTAATAATTCATATAGTTTTTTAAGAATGGTGGTTTAGTCAAGGGACGAAGCTGGTATATATTGGATGAGGACCTTAAGGGACCAGTATTGGTGATCGATAGTTTCGGGAGCAGTTTGGTTAATGTCAGTGTTTTTAGTGCTGTCGTACTCATGTATTTTTGTTGTCAGTGCTGTCGCGTGTGCTCGGATTGCGGGGCGCGGTCGCCGGGCGCGGGCCCCTCCTCGCGTTGGCACGCGCACTACACGGTGTGCGACTCGTGCTACCAGCAGCGCAACAAGGGCTCCTTCTGCCCGCTTTGCCGGCGGGCGTACCGAGCCGCCGCATACCGGGACATGATACGATGCACCACCTGCAGAAGGTACCACTCATAATCAGCTTCTAACATGCACAATTCCATATTGTATTAACATTATACAAATATCCTTTTAAACATTGTTTTAGATATGTTCACGGGGCGTGTGACCCTGACGCGGAGCCGCAGCAGTACAGGCAGAAGAAAGATCAGAACCCCTCCTATGAGTACAATTGTCCCATTTGCAAGGCTCATATGCAGATGTCTGGCTCCAAATCTGGTTGTAAGTATAACACTAAAAAAAGTAATATTTTAGTCAACAGCTTCTGTATTATTCAAACTCGTGACTTTCCCAAATTAGCCTTATTATAATATTTGTGTATTGGCAGCATTTGAAGAAGATAGTTTGGCTCAAAGTGGTCAAGATTCGTCCTATGGAGAGGAAAACTCACAAGAACAGGATCCCCTTGCTATTGAGCCCAAAGTAAGATTTATTTTAATACATAATACATTTTTTTTTAATACATTTTTTTAATTTTGACAGTTTTTAAATCTGGCAATAATTTAGCATATGCCATTACAGCAGGCGGATGTCGGTCTCGGAAAAGGAAAACCATTTTCGGTGTCTTCCAAAGTGGCGAAGAAAAAGATTGGCGGTTACAAGCTGAAGGGCGGGTTTCCTCCGGCGGGCAAGTTGGGTTTCCAGAAGCGACAGCGAGCAGTGCTCGATTTCGGTCGGAAGAGGGGATCTAAACCTAAAATGAGAGGAGTATTTGGAGTTCCGGGCTTGGGATTGCAAAGACCCCAAGCGCCTGACAATAAGACCCCAGAAGACGACCCAGGTATTTTTTATACATTAAAAAAAGATTGCGATAAAAAAGATAATCGAGTGTATGTTCATAGATATAATTAATTGTTAATTTTGCAGGTGTAGAGAATAAACTGGTTTTGTGTTCGAGTAAAGACAAGTTTGTACTGACGCAAGACTTGTGCGTGATGTGCGGCGCTATAGGGACGGACTCCGAGGGGTGCCTCATTGCCTGCGCACAATGTGGACAGACATACCACCCTTACTGTGTTAATATCAAGGTAATATATTTATATTTTGTAACAAAATGTTTAAATTAAAGTGCAGTGTTTTTAGATTACGCAACTCATAGATTTTTCAAAATTTCTTTTTAATAAAATTTTGATGACGAAAATTTATAGACGAAAAAACGCAGCCTTGCCGCTTTGAGATTTAGTAACTTATTGGTTCACACTCGATTTTTATTCAAATAAATTTAGAGATGTGCGTGTGTGTGTGTTTATAGTGCGATGTGTTTACCAGGTATCGCAGGTGATAGTTCGTCTGGGTTGGCGCTGCCTGGACTGCACGGTGTGCGAGGGGTGCGGCACGCGCGGCGACGAGGCGCTGCTGGTGCTGTGCGACGACTGCGACACGGCGTGGCACACGTACTGCGCGCGGCCGCAGCTCGCCGACGTGCCGCGCGGCGCCTGGCGCTGCGAGCGCTGCCGCCGGTGCCGCGTCTGCGGCACGCGCGACACGCTCGCCTGGCGAGACAACTATACAGGTAAACATTATTCTAGGTTTTACATAATATAAATACTAAAAGTATTGATACACTTGTGAACAGGCCTTTTTTGTCAACAGCCCTTTCTTTTTTGGGGGCACGCTAATTCTCCAAAGTTGTAAGTCCATAATTTACCCATAAAGTACCCCCCTCCCCTTGCAATGGCAAACGTGGTGTTTTGAGGAAAACATCAAAAAGTAAATTATTTCTTTCAGTTACTTTTTTTTCAATTTCATTCATTTTTTTCAGCCTTTGTGGCAATTCTTCGGTATTTTCGAAATTTGCTTTAGGGGCACTGTGTGCCGCCGCGTGCCCCCACAAAAAAGCCCTGCTTGTGAACAAGGTCTGCTTTGATATATCTATTATATAGACGATTGAGGATGAGGCATATATCAGGGTTTTGGTCACCATCTCGATGATGTTCCTATTAGTATAGTGACGCAATTCGGATGATCTTACAAATCTTTATGATGAAAATTCTGCGTCGTATCGTAACATACTTATTCAAGCTGTACTGTTTTTATTTAGACATATTAATAATGTTATGTCTGTAGCGTAAATAATTCGCGATCGTATTGAATGTTGTACTGTACTGCAGAGTGCGCGCCGTGCGCGTCGCTGGTGATGTGCTGCGTGTGCGCGGAGCCGTACTCGGACGGCGAGCTGATTATCCAGTGCGAGGCGTGCCGGCGCTGGCTGCACGCCACCTGCGACTCCATACGCAGCGAGAACGACGCCGAGATATGCTGCCGGGCAGGGTGCGGGCTCCTTGATTTTCTTCTTTTTTATATGGATTAATAAAAAAACTACAGTAATACTTAAAGGTCGTGACACTACATAGTATTGGAGCATGGATGGAATGGATGGATATGGAAATGGACTTCCATTCTAACATTTAAAAAGCTTTTAAATATTAATTTTTAATTTATTTTAAGGTAAGGCCATAGAATTCAGCTCGGTCATACTGCGTAAGGAGAAAAAAAATGCGTAATATATACTTCTACAAGGCCAAAGAAAAAGGAGGTCCAATTTCAGTCCTCTTCCCTTTCCCATTCTTTCCTAATAATGATAGGTTGGGAAGGGGAAGAGGATTCGACGGGGAGGGTATGCAGGGGAGAAGGAAACATACTTTTTCCAGTCTATCCCCTCTG